>CAJQZJ010032698.1:646908-670207 GCA_907164525.1 Lophiomys imhausi | reverse complement strand
TAAATAAATAAGAGTTAAATAAATAATAACTTAAAAGTTCGGTACAGTTACTAAATACGTATGGACTGGACATTGGGAATGTATGTTATACCTTATAATTTTCTTAATTATTGTCTAATTGTTCTTGTATTTTGTATTGTATTTATTGTTAAAAGAAAAGGAGCCTTTTATTGGACTAAAAGGGAGAGCTGCTGGAGTGAAAAAGATATACCTTAAATTAAAAAAAAAAATAAACAGAAAGGAGAGAGAGGTGGAAGAGGGTAAGACCAGAAGGAGGAGGAGAGAGGGGACTGTGATTGAGATTTAACTTGAAGAAATAAACAAATGTTGAAAAATAATAAATAAATAAACAACACATTAGGTGTTAAAAGTTTGCACATTGGGATTGCAGGACTGTGAAGCTCTTACCAAGAACTCCCGGTATTGTTGCAGATGCCAACAGATTCTCATGTGTGTCTAGCTTCCAGTATCCTCTAAAATGTGGCAGACAGAGATAAATCCACAAAGAAACACTGTGACCTTGTCACTTGATCATTCTTATTAGTGAGCCGAAAATCTGAGCTGATCTCAGGAAACAAAGATAAGATGGCACCAACCATAGAGCATTGTATCTGAGTAGAAGGTGAATGAGATTAGTCACTGTGGAGTGAATATGAGGTCCCTTAGCTGACTGTGAAACACAGACAGTGTCTGAATTCCCACAGCGAACACTGAGACTGGTCACCAAGTGAAACAGCTCACACAGTTTTTGTTTTTTTTTTTTTTAATTTTAACTTTTGAGATTGCAATTAAATTTCCCCTTCCCTTTCATTTCTTCAAACCCTGCCATATACTCCTCTTTGTTCTTTTTAAAAATGCATGGTCTCTTTTGCATTCTTATTCCATGTATATATGTTTATGTACACACACACACACACACACACACACACACACACACACACACATATATATATTCCTAAGTATGATCTGTTTAGTATGTATAATGTTACTTGTATGTACATGTTCTAGACTGACCACTTGATATCAGATAACCCACTGGTGTGCTCTTCCTTGGGGAAGATCACTTCTCCTACTCTCAGCATTCCTATGTTGCCTGTAGCTCTTTGTATATGTTTGAGGCCTCTTAGGATGTTCCTGTCCACTTCACTATGTCTACAGGGCTGTTGCCTTTTTCAGCTTATGGTTGTGAAGTCATGCTGGTAAAACTTTATGGGTGTATCCATCTCTAGAGAAAATTGCTGCTTATTTTATTTCTGTCAAAAATTTCTTAAATTCAATACTATTTATTGTTTGAATCACAATAAAACATTTTACATAAAATTAAGTGTTACTAAAATATTTAAAAATTTGTGCTGAGAAGTATTTAAGGAAAACACATGCATGTAACACTGTAATCCTCATCTTATTTTAAGTGTTATAGAAAGAATTGCAACTATAATGAAAATACTTTATGATTATATTTGAAATGCATCCTTAGTTTACACATTTAATCCAGAGTAAAAGTTGTTTATAATTTTGTCTGCCTTTGATATCTCACAAAAAGGTAGAAGGTAAGCTAAAGTGTTAAAGGAAACCTTTTATTTACATTTTGGCACACTATGGGTATTCTGATTTTCACATGAACAAGACTTTGTGCATAAAAAACAATGGAATTGTAGAAGTATCCAACAGCAGTTCAGAGCCCTCCTGGGCCTGGAGACAGGAAAGGGATTGGCTGCAGACAGGCAGGAGGAATACTTTAAGAGGAATAAAATATATCAAAACAGCTCTACAGTGAAGGAATTGATTTAATTCTACCCTAAAAGCAGGTGAATTTTATGGCACATAATTAAATCTCAATAAAGCAGTTTAAATTCATAAGCTGATTTGTCAGAGTTTTCACATTTCAACTCTGACACATAAAGGTTGTGAAGTCATTGTTCTCATCTCTACAAGTAATAAAGAGCTGAATCGTTCCTTGGATTCATGAAACAAATAAGTATCATCCCCAAGGTGGAGCATTCAAAGAAAATCAAACAACAATCTGCTTCCCATGATCAGAAAACAACACAGACAAACTGTTTGTGTCATTTGCTTATCAATTTGCAATCACATTAAATTACAGGATAGTAGGTATTAATTACTATGAAGGTAAGACACTCTGAGGACCCCAGTATTCGGATCACATTCTCATGGCTTCACAGAAGACTCCAAAGTCTGTCTGCTTAGGGTTCTGCAAGACAAAGAAAGGAAAATCTATTATAAAATAAATGCAGACATTTCTTTTTTTTTCTTTTTTTTTAAATACTTTTATTTTTTTTTCTTCAAGTTACATCTCAGTCACAAACCCCTCCCTATTCCCCCTTCCTATCCCGCCCTTCCACCCTCTTCCCCCCAGAAGTTTCCCCTTTCAGTCCAACATATGGTTCCTTCTCTTATAGCAGTAAGGATTATACAAAACAACAGATATAAATATGCCACATTTGTGAGAGTTAAATGGCCCAGTATACCTTCCCAATGTCCAGTTTATACACATTTGGCCCCTGACTTTAACATTCTACTATCTAACCATCTCCATGAGTTTAAAGGTCTATATCTGACTCAACATTCATACTAACTTGCAACACACTTTTAAGAGTATCTTCTTAGATCTATGACACCCTCTTGATTCCTAAACAACTCAAAATTTAGCTATGAGACTCTAGCTGTCTATTCTTCAACCACCTCAGAGACCTGAGAGGGATAAATATATCTGCTTATATAGGAAGTGCAAGGCCTGCAGCTTCCAAAACTAAGAAAGGACATACCAATAACAAAAACTGGAGCACCAGAAAGAAAGACTGTTCCAGAACCTTCTCAGCTAAGAAGGGAATATCTTTGAACGTAGAGCTCAGGATTCAAGAGAAAACATCTAAAATGTAGTATGATTGTAGGAGGGACAGGTACACAAAACTATGTAGTTAAACCCATACACACTCTCCATGGGGACTAGCTCTAAAATTCAATGAAGCCTAAGACCACAGATAGTACAAAGCTCCACAGAGACTGCTTCTGTTACACATATGTACCATAATTTCATTTATGAATCAGACACAGTAAAAAAAAATGAAGATACCTAATAAGAAAACAGAGCCATTAGTGCAGTAGGCTATACTTAATTTGGTTCTTGACCCTCTTGTTTGCCGACCATTGTCAACTGAAATAAGAGTGACTTGAACACAGGCACTACAGTACTGTGATAGTGATCTGACACACTACAGTAACTAAGAGACTAACAGCTCAGACACATGTATCCAGACTATATAACCTGGCTGAAACTATGGAGCAGATACCACGAATGGGAAATATTGAGACAGAGTAAGATGTCACCTGGCTTCTCATAAATGGTACTCAGTGAAAGGTATGTAGACTATCTCCTTCCCATTTACTCTCTAGGCTTATCACCTGAATTCGTCTAACACCACCTCCAAGGCAAAACATAAGATGGGCTACTCATTCCACCAGAACTTACTATAACCTATAAAATGTTAAAATATCTAGTTTTCCATTTATGTGCAATTTCTTGTGTAAATGTAAAATGTAACCATGTTTTCCACTTATATTTGCCAAAAAATTGTTGGATCTGCTCATGTTTATTCTATGACCTTCAACCCAACTTCATTATCTCTGCCTTCTTTTCAATGATTATTTTTTTTTAATTTTAATAATACACTTAATGTGTTAAAAAACTATGCTTTTTGTTTCCAAAAATATTCTTTGCACTGTTTACTATACATGTCTCTATTGGTTATTTATGTCATAGTATCACATTCCTCCATCAACACTCTGATTGACAGGGAGCTTATGCTTTTCACTGAAATTTACCAGAGTAGAATGTCACCTTTGTGGCTCTGTTCCTCCCACATCTGGTACAGAGGAAATATTCAATAAGTAAACTTTTATTTAATGAATTTTTTAAAAGTTTGTCCAGGTGTGTTGTGAGATTTCAGTCCTTCCAGAAATACAAATAGTGTTCATAGAAACTCACACAAGGAAACTAGTTATGGTTTTTTTTTAGTTTGTTCGATTTTTGTTTTTTCTTATCCTTCTTTGATATGTCCTGACTTATGGCAGAAAGAGGAACTCTGCAGAAGTCAATCTGTCTGTTCTAAGAGACAATACATCAGCTCAAAGTCAGAAAAACTTTAGTTTTGAGTCTGCTTGTATGTGGCCTTCCAAATTGCTCAGCAATTTGGAAGGCCACATACAAGTATTGTCCACTGCAATATTGCATTTATGATATGTCTTAGGTACCTTTCTATTACCATAAAATTTACAATGACTAAAGCAATTTATAAAAGAAAATGTTTAATTTGTGGACTCATGGTTTCAGAGTGTAGTAGAGTTCATGACCATTATTCCTGGAAGCATGGCAGCAGGCAGAGTAGGCAGGTAAGCAGGCAGGTATGACATTGGAGCAGTAGTTAAGAGTTTACATGTTGAGATGACAAACAGAAGACTAAGAGAGAAGGAGAGATAGAGATCCCCAATTGAAATGGTGTGAGCTTTTGAAACCTCAAAGCCAATCCCAATGACACACCTTCACGTTGTTGGTACAAGACCACACCTTCTAATCTTCCACAAACAGAATCACTAACTTGGTGCCAAGTATTCAAACATCTTAGCCTGTGGGCACCATTCTTATTCAAAAAGGGTACCGTGCTGTGATTCCTAAATACTGAAAAAATAAAGAAAAATGCAAAATAGAGAATGTGAAGGAAGTCTGCCTTTAAAATTACCAAAATTAATAAAACATAAAAACACAAGTTTAAGCAAGTCTGAGATTATGAAGCAGTCTAAACTGTTAGTACAAAGTGAAAAGCCAAGAAGATCATATTGACCTGTAGAAAATCAAAGGCAAAGTGAAGATGCTAAAAGCATCTAGAATGAGGATTCAGGAATGCTTCAAAGAGTAACAAGGATAAGGATGACAGTGGGCTTCCAAGAATCCATCTATGAAAAAAGTCGTTATAAAATACTTTTTCTTTTTCAAATTGCTTTTGTTAGCTGAACGATTAGTTATAAATATCTAGTCTATTTTCACATAAAGGATCTATGTGCACATTGATAAAAACATGCATTGAATAAAAATAATTTTCGGTGCATAAACATATTGGGATATGGACATGAAACCACAGTACCAGTTATATGGCTCTAGTTATGTCAAGCAATCATCAATTAACAGTTACACAGACTTCTCGATTTCAATTGTGTTATAACACCAAATCTACGTTGGGAACCAAATGCTATCATGGAAGAGGAAATAAATGGGTGCCCAAAGATTGGTCTTCACTTATATCTCAGGTTCAGTTTTTTTTTTTATACTTTATTTTTTTATTTCTTCAAGTTACATCTCAGTCACAGTCCCTTCCCTACTCCCCCTTCCTGTCCCACCCTTCCACCCTCTTCCCCCCAACAGCTTCCCCTTTCAGTCCAACAAATGGTTCCTTCTCTTATAACAGTAAATACTATACAAAACAACAGAAATAAATACGCCACATTTATGAGAGTTAAATGGCCCAGCATACATTCCCAATGTCCAGTTCATATATATTTGGCCCCTGATTTAACATTCTACCAACTAACCATCTCCATGAGTTTAAAGTTCTATATCTGACTCAGCTTTCATACTAACTTGCATCACTATTAAAAACATCTTCCTAGATCCAGAACACCCTCTTGATTCCTAAACAACTCAAAATTTAACTATGAGACTCTAGCTATCTATTCTTCAACCACTTCAGAGACCTGAGAGGGATAAATATATCTGATTATGTAGGAAGTGCAGGGGCTGCATCATCCAAAACTAAGAAATGACATATCAGTGGCTGCCTGGATAGTTCCTGTTTTCTCTCCATACGTTACAGCATCAATCTTCAGCCTTTTGGTACTGTTTCTCTGACAGACATTGATTGTAGAGCAGGGATTATGAAGGACTAACCTACCCTGTCTTGGCAGAGCTAAGCTGTCGACTTCCCTGCTACCAAGTTTTGTCCTTTTTGGACAGCAGTCTGTCTGCAGTTGAAGCAAGAGGTTTTTTCATGCCAAGAGATAGGCTTGCCACTAATTCAACCATCTCATACTGGAGATTCTTCGATGCTTATCTTCTACTTGGAGTAGAATAGGGGGTGATGTCAGGAGCTGATATGTCTCAATATAAAACAAAAAACCTTATTTTACGACAACATCTTTGAATGCCATATTCTGCAGATCTCTTGGGGTTTTTGAAGATGCCCTATCTATCTCTTGTATTTAGATAAGCAAATGTTGCTTGTCTCTTAACAACTTGATTTCTGAGTAGCTTAGAGAATATCTGTAATAGACTGTCATAGTAGCTAGCAAAGTGACACGCTTGCATGACTAGGAGTTTGTATTTCTTAATTATCCTAAACGGTTTAAGACGGTTGGTATCAAGAGGCCAGAGCTTCACATTTCATTTTTAAGTATCTCTAGGTGCAATACCTTTAAGAAGCGTTACCTTTAATTTTGTATCAATATACAAAGATCTATTCCAATGTGGCCAAATATACTCTTAATTTTGTATCAATATGCAAAGATCAATGCCTATGTAGCCCAATACAATCTTAATATTACCTCAATATACAAGAGTCAATACCTTTGTGGCCAACTATAATCTTAATTTTGTATCAATATACAAAGACCAATACCGATGTAATCCAATACAATCTTAATTTTGCACAATATACCATGGTCAATACCACTGTAGCCAAATATAATACTAATTTTGTATCAATATACAAAGGTATAAGGGCATATTCAATAATCTGTCCCTTCTTCTTGGTCCTTCCCATACTATGTCTATGTCCCATTTTTCTCAAGTCTGTTCACTCCTACATAGGAGAGAAAGAAGGATACAGAAAAGGAAAAGAAGGAAGTCCCTGGGTCTAACCTCCAAAACCCATTTAACAAGACCATTTAACAGCTTGCAGTCTCTTCCCCCAAAATAACAAAGTTTTCTGTTATCCTTCAAATAACCAAAGTGGGGGGGGGGGAGAAACACCCTCCCCACCCTCTGAGCATGGGATGTCACTCTCTTAAAATGACTTCCTGCTGATTTGGGTCATAGTAAACCTGTTTGGGGCCCGAACCAGAATGGAAAAATGGTTAAAAATGTTAGTACAATATTTTTATGTTTAGTCTTTTTGTGCTCAGTTGTTTAGATGTCCTAAGAAGTTTGTAGGCAGAAGCTGATCTTCCAGGCTTTACTGAAGTTCTGGCTGGGGCAGTGTGTGGAGCTGAATGATCTCAGCGATTTTGAGTTGTTGTGGTTGTAGACTTTTGATGGAAACAGCTATTGAGGGAGTCTGCAAGGCTGAATCATCTGGGCCACTCATCTTCTTTGGTGTCTGATTCTGTTTTCTGTTGAGGTTTCCATTGTCCAGTTGTCCCTGAGTTCCTTGAATGGATGCTTTAAATCTCCTGGAAATATAAGAACAGAGCCCTGCCCTAATCCTAACTCTGGGACAATTACACTTTTTTTTTTTTGGGGGGGGAGGTCAGGTAATATTTCTCCTGAAGCAAATTTGGTTTTTTGACAATATATGAAGTATTATCTTTCAATCTGGATTAAAGAAGAAATTATTTTGTTATTTTGGAGCTAAACAAGCCTTAGTGTATATATTTTGAGATCTCAAAGGACAATTTGTTTGTATTGAGTAGGCCTTTTTTAAGTAGCTTTTAAACTTAATTCCTTCCGAATACTATGTCTGTCTCTGCATTCTAATTATTGGGATCAAAGACCTGTGGTTTCCATCTGAAGGGATTAAAGATGTGCTCCACCACTCCTGGATCGAAGTTTTTCTCTATTTAGAGTTTGTTTTGTATCAGGCTGACCTTGAGCTATGAGATCTGCCTGTTTCTGTCTCTAGTGTGTTGGGATTAAGGGTGTACTCTTCTTGAATGATGGGATTAAGGGTGTGAACCCTCACCACCCTGTTCCATGTAACTCTAGAATTTATAAGACCACTAACTTTATAGTGCTCCTCCCGTCTCTGCTGAAGTTAAAGGCAAGGGCTAACACCACACTTTTCATGTATTTTACCTTAGCTCTCAGTTTTTTCGACTCTTGGAGGTTTATAAAACCAGGTTGAATGGCTGTAACCTTTATTTTATTTACAGTGTTTTAAAATTGTTACCTGCTTTTTTTAATTAATAAATTTATTTGTTTGTTGCTTCAGGTTACATCTCTATCATATTGTCCTCTTTTCCCGCTTCCCAGCCCCACCCTCCCATCCTCTACCCCCTAACCCTTCCCTCTTGTTCCTCTGAGGTGGAATGTCCCTACATAACAGTCCCTCGACACAGTTCAGGAGTCATATGAGGGCCAAGAACTTCTTCATACACCGGGGGCCTACGAGGCAGTACTGCCAGTGAAAGGTGTCTCCTTGCTACAAGGGGAAAACTAAAAAAAGATCAACAAACACACAAACACACAAAAACAGAACAACAACAAAAAAAGAAAGGAAAAAGAAAAAAAGTCTATGTCCATGTTCCTTTTGGTGTGTTGGTTGTAGTACAGATATCCTCTACTATATAGCTAAACTCCTACCATAAGTGAATAGATGCCATGTGCATCATTCTGAGTCTGGGTTAGCTCACTCAGGATGAGCTTCTCTAGTTCCATCCATTTGGTTACAAATTGCATAATTTCATTGTTTCTGATAGCTAAGTAATATTCCATTGTATAGATGTACAACAGTTTTTTAATCCATTCTTCAGTTGAGGGACATCTGGGTTGTTTCCAATTTCTAACTATTACAAATAAGGCTGCTATGAACATAGATGAGGAGACTTCCCTATGACTCCATGAGGAGTCCTTTGGGTGTATACCCAGAAGTGGTATGGCTGGGTCCTGAGGCAAAGTTTTTCCAAGATTTCTAAGATATCGCCATACTGACCTCCATAGTGGTTGCACAAGCCTGCACTCCCACCAGCAATGGAGTAGGGTTCCCCTTTCTCCACACCCACACCAGCATGTGCTGTCAGTTAAGCTCTTTATATTAGCCATTCTGACAGGTGTGAGATGGAATCTCAGAGTCACCTTGAGTTGCATTTCTCTGATGATTAAGGATGTTGAGCATTTCTGCAGGTGTCTCTCAGCCCTTAGGGATTCCTCCTTTGTGAATTCTCTATTTAGCTCCGTCTCCCATTTTTTGATTGGATGATTTGGTTTCTTGGCATTTAGTTTCTTGAATTCTTTGTAGATTTTGGATAATGGCCCTCTATCAGATGTGGGGTTGGTGAAGATTTTCGCCCAGTCTGTTGGTTGCCGTTTTGTCTGAATGACAGTGTCTTTTGCCTTACAGAAGCTTTTCAGTTTCATGAGGTCCCATTTATTGATTGTTGATCCCAGGTCCTGAGCTGTTGGTGTTCTGTTCAGTACGTTGTCACCTGTGCCAATGAGTTCGAGGGTTTCTCCTACTTTTACTTCTAGTAGATTTAGTGTGACCGGCCTTATGTTAAGGTCTTTGATCCACTTGGATTTAAGTTTTGTACAAGGTGCTAAGTATGGGTCTAATTTCATTCTTTTGCAAGTGGACATCCAGTTGGACCAGCACCATTTGTTGAAGATGCTGTCCTTCTTCCATTGTGCAGTTTTGGCTTCTTTGTCAAAGATTAGTTGGCCATAGGTGTGTGGGTCCATTTTTGGGTCTTCAATTTGATTCCATTGATCTACTGGTCTGTTTCTATACCAATACCATGCTGTTTTTACTATTATTGCTCTGTAGTACAGCTTGAAATCTGGGATGGTGATACCTCCAGATGCTTTTTTATTGTACAGGATTGGTTTAGCTATTCTGGGCTTTTTGTTGTTCCATGTGAAATTGAGAGGTCTATAAAGAATTGTGTTGGTATTTTGATAGGAATTTCATTGAATCTATATATTGCTTTTGGTAGGATAGCCATTTTTATTATGTTGATCATACCTATCCATGAGCATGGGAGATGTTTCTATCTTCTAAAGGCCTCTTCCATTTCCTTCTTCAGGGGCTTTAAGTTCTTGTTGTATAGGTCCTTTACTTGTTTGGTTAGAGTTACCCCCAGGTATTTTATATTGTTTTTGGCTATTGTGATGGGGGTTGTTTCTTTTATTTCTTTCTCAGTACATTTGTTTGTTGTATATAGAAGGGCTTCTGATTTTTTTTAGTTAATTTTGTATCCAGCCACCTTGCTGAAGGTGTTTATCAGCTGTAAGAGTTCTCTGGTGGAATTTTTGGGGTCGCTTATGTATACTATCATATCATCTGCAAATAGGGATAATTTGACTTCTTTGTTTCCAATATTTATCCCTTTGATCTCCTTTAGTTGTCTTATTGCTCTAGCAAGAACTTCAAGTACTATATTGAAAAGATATGGTGAAAATGGACATCCTTGTCTTGTCCCTGAGTTTAGAGGAAATGCTTCAAGCTTCTCTCCATTTAATTTGATGTTGGCCACTTGCTTGCTGTATATTGCCTTTATTATTTCTAGGTATGGTCCTTGTATACCCGTTCTCTCCAGAACTTTTAGCATGAAGGGGTTTTGGATTTTGTCAAATGCTTTTTCTGCATCTAGCAAGATTGTCATGTGGTTTTTTTCTTTCATCTTGTTTATATGGTTAATTACATTGATAGACTTTCATATGTTGAACCATCCCTGCATTCCTGGGATGAAGCCTACTTGATCATGATGTATGATACTTTTGATGTGTTCTTGAATTCTGTTTGCTAGTATATTATTAAGTATTTTTGAATCTATGTTCATGAGGAAGATTGGTCTGAAGTTCTCTTTCTTTGTTGGGTCTTTGTGTGGTTTAGGAATCAGAGTGACAGTGGCCTCATAGAATGAGTTTGGCATGTTCTTTCTGATTCTATGTGGTGGAAGAGTTTGAAGAGTATTGGTGTTAGCTCCTCTTTGAAGGTCCGGTAGAATTCCGTGCTAAAGCCATCTGGCCCTGGGCTTTTTTTTTGGTTGGGAGATTTTTAATGACTGTTTCTATTTCCTTAGGGTTTATTGGGCTGTTTAATCTGTTAATCTGATCTTGATTTAGTTTTTGGTAGGTGGAATCTATCGAGGAAATTGTCCATTTCACTCAGGTTTTCAAATTTGGTGGAATATAGATTTTTAAAGTGGGACCCAAATATTTTCTGGATCTCCTCAATGTCTGTTGTTATTTCTCCCTTTTCATTTATGATTTTGTTGATTTGGGTTCTTTCCCTTTGCCTTTTAGTTAATTTGGCTAAGGGTCTGTCTATTTTGTTGATTTTCTCGAAGAACCAACTCTTTGTTTCATTGAATCTTTGTATACTTCTTCTTGTTTCTAAGTTGTTGATTTCAGCCCTAAGTTTGAGGATTTCCTGCCTTCTGCTCCTCTTGGGAGTGTTTGTGTCTTTTTTTCCCAATTCACCCAGCTTAGCTGTTAATTCGCTAATATGAGCTGTCACAATTTTCTTTTTGAAAGCACTTAGTGCTATGAACTTTCCTTGTAGCACAGCTTTCATTGTATCCCATAGGTTTAGGTATGTTGTGCCTTCATTGTCATTGGATTTTAAGAAGTCTTTGATTTCCTTCTTTATTTCTTCCCTGACCCAGTGGTCATCCAGTAAGGAGCTGTTCAATTTCCATGTGTGTGTAGGCTTTCTGTTGATTCTTTTGCTGTTGAAGACCAGCTTTATTCCATGGTGGTCTGATAAGATACAAGGTGTTATTTCAATTTTCTTGTATCTGTTGAGACTATCTTTGTGTCTGACTATGTGGTCAATTTTGGAGAAGGTTCCATGAGGTGCTGAGAAGAAGGTGTATTCCTTTGTGTTTGGGTGAAACGTTCTGTAGATATCTGTTAGGTCCATTTGGTTCATGATCTCTGTTAGACTCAATATTTCTCTGTTTGGCCTCAGTCTTGATGATCTGTCCATTGTTGTGAGTGGGGTGTGGAAGTCTCCCACTACTAATACTAATGTGTTGTGATCATCATGCGATTTAAGTTTAGAAGCGTTTCTTTTACAAATGTAGGTGCTTTTGTATTTGGGGCATAGATGTTCAATATTGAGATGTCCTCTTGATGAATATTCCCTTTAATGAGTGTATAATGCCCTTCTCTCTTTTTTCATTAACTTCAGTTGGAAGTCTGTTTTGTTTGATATTAGGATGGCTAGTCCAGCTTGCTTCCTGGGTCCATTTGCTTGGAAAACCTTTTCCCAGCTCTTTACTCTGAGGTAATGTTTATCTTTGATAGTGAGATGTGTTTCTTGTATGCAGCAAAAAGACGGGCCTTGCTTGCGGATCCAATCCGTAAACCTGTGTCTTTTTATTGGGGAGTTGAGTCCATTGATGTTGATGGATATCATTGACCTGGGGTTGTTATTTCCCATTAGTTTGGTATAGGTGATCGTCCTGTGCCTCTTTTGGTTTAGTTGCTGTGGGGTTTTCTATTCCCTTTGTTTTCTTGGGTGTAGTTTTCTTCTCTGGGTTAGAATTTTCCTTCTAGTATTTTCTGTAGGGCTGGGTTTGTGGGTAGATATTGTTTAAATTTGATTTTGTCATGGAATATCTTGTTTTCTCCATCTATGTTGATAGAGAGTTTTGCTGGATATAGTAGTCTGGCTGGGCACCTATGTTCTCTCAGGACTTGTAGGATATCTGTCCAGGCCCTTCTAGCTTTTAAAGTTTCTGCGGAGAAGTCAGGTGTAATTCTGATGGGTCTGCCATTGTATGTGACTTGACCTTTTTCTCTTACAGCTTTTAATATTCTTTCTTTGTTCTGTACTTTTGGTGTTTCAATTATTATGTGGCAAGAGGAGTTTCTTTTCTGATCTAATCTGTTTGGTGTTCTGTAAGCCTCTTTGATTTTTATTGGCATCTCTTTTTTCAGGTTTGGAAAGTTTTCTTCTATGATTTTGTTGAAGATATTTTCTGGACCTTGGAGTCGGGAGTCTTCTCTTTCCTCTATGCCTATAATTCTTAGGTTCCATCATTTCATTGAGTCCTTGATTTCTTGGATGTTGTGGGTGAGAGATTTTTTTAGCCTTCTCATTTTCTTTGGATGTTGTACTGATTTCTTCCATCGAATCTTCCATGCCTGAGATCCTGTCTTCCATATCTTGCATCCTATTTTTGATACTCACAACCGTAGTTCCTGTTCTCCTCCCCTTATTCTCCACTTCCTCTTTTAACTCTGACTGTGTTTTCTTTATTTTTTCTATTTTTTTTTCATATCTTGAATGGTATTGTTCGTTTTGTACATTTCCTTCTCCAGTTTGCTTGTTTTTTCCTGGAAATATTTCATTGCTTTGTCCTTTTCCTGATCAAGCTGAGTCACCTTGGCTTGGAGCTCTTTAATGGTGTTATTCATTGTTTTGACTTGTAAAATTGTGGCTTCTTTGAATTCCATTATAGATTTAAGTTCTTCTTGAAGAGATTCTATCACTTTCCATAATGCAGAATTGTCACCGTTTTCATGTGTTTCTGCTGTTGTGAGGTCATCCGAATTGGATGAGCTAATATAGTTCTGCATTGTTGGAGTCATATTTCCTTGATTTCTGTTTTTTCTTGGACCTTTGGCCATATGGATGTGTTTAGCTGTCTGTTCTCGTTGTCTTCTGGGCTTGGATCCACAGGGGATGCTTTGGTGTAGCAGTCGAATTGCTTGGCTATCTGTCGTTGCTTACAGGGGGATCTCAGGGTCACTGTGTTTCTAATAGCCTGAAGCACTGTGAGCTGGTGCAGCCTATTCCCAGGTAATGAGAAATGGCCCGGGATTGTTTCACTGCTCCCAAGTCAGACTTGTCTATGTTGCACACTGAGTGATCAGCCTGTAGTGGTTCTGATGGCATGGACCTGTTTGCCCAGGCATGGATTCTGTGGACTCTGGTTGTCATCATGGAGACTGAGAGGGCCCGGCTTCATGCCTAATATGTCTGGGTTTTCCAGAATACAGCTATGGTCCCCTGGCTTCTAGCTTCCACGTTTTGGACCCCTCGGCCTCTGTAAGTCTCCGCTGCTAGCTCTGCCTCTGTGTGCCTCTGTGTGCTCCCAGCCCTGCCACTTCACTGTGTTTGTTTCCAGCTAGGCTCCTCCACTGCAGGGCCTCTGCCCCGCCCCCCTGTGCCAGCTTCCTGCTCGGGTCTGGCTCATGTGGCTGCGGACCTCCCGCTGTGCACCCTGTTTCTGCCTTGCTAAGACTTCAACTAGCCCCCAAAGTTTCCTAAGTAGCTATAAGGTCCACCTGAGGTGTGGGGAGCCTAGTAGGCTGGTGAGTGATCCCTGTGTAGGATCTGATTCTGCCTGCTGTGTATTAGAGCCGATCTTACCAGCGCCTCTCCAAATGGGAGTTCCCAAGTCCCTGATTTAGTGGCTTCCGTATCTAAGAGAGATGGGGGGAGAGCCCTGGGACTTTTAACAGTCCCTTGAGAGCTGTGTGTGTTCCCGGAGGGTCTAGTCCCTCTGGTTTTTGCACAGTGTCCAATAACTCTGTGCTTTTTATGCCTCTTTTCCCCACGTTCAAAATGCGTCCGTGTGGGTCGCTGCCATCTTGGATCTCCCCCTCAGGTTCAGTTTTAACACACTGTAATTCAGTCAGATTTATGCTTCCATGAATTATCATGTCACATACAGTTCTTTAGTGACAGAGTCACTTGTGCAACATCAATATTGTATTCTGTTGATATTTGTTGGGAAACACTTTAGCTTGATTTTGCACATTCATTTGTTTTGGAATTTTTCTATTATCATTAGTGAAGTGAAATGAAATATATGAAAAACTATCACTCACAGTTTTCTACCATAGCAAATAATTATTTTCAGTTTTCCAAGTAGTATTGCAATTTTTGAATGCCTTGAATATTTTTTTTTTTGCTTCTTAAATAAAACATTGGTTTTTCAAATAGGATTGCCTTGTGCAATTCCATTGGGAGATAACTGAGATTAAGACTTAATGTTCAATGTTCTGTTTTCTGCTTAACAAATAAGCTCTTTTTCAACAGATTACCTGGAATATGGGACACAGCTAGGTGTGAAATTTTTAGAAGTCAAAGAAGAAAGACCATCTACATGATATTCTTTATCCACAATTACAATTCAAAACTAAAGAAGTGAGAAAGATACATATTTCATTTTCAAAAATAAACCTAAAAGTATGTGTGAAGAACTTTAAGAAACATCAAAATAAATTTTCAACCATAAGGAAAAAATCAGTATAACGATATTATGGAGGTCAAGCAAAAATCCTGTATCAAAGCAGCTTCAAATGACACCCTAGTTTTCTACATTAGGAAGAAGATAAAGAGGAGCACATCATGCCTACAGGAATTAGGGAAAATTAAATAATAACAATTAAGGCATAATTTAAAGAAACTAATAAGAGTGCAAAATGGGAGATAAACATACAGGAACCAATTCTATTTCTATGTAACAGAAGCAAAATTAGAATTTAAACTTAAAATACAATGTATATGGAAATTAAATAACTGTGTGAAAACTTAACAAGCTATATACAGGGTCTACATCAAATTAAAGAAGATGAACAATGAAAGAAGAGATGGATAAGTTGTAGAGTATTTACAGATTGCCAAGACTCAACCTTGTTAAGATGTCAAAACTTCTTATCTTCTTTATACTTTAAACATTATAACCAAAACTCCCAGCAAGTTATTTGGTAGGTATCAGCAGCTATTTTAAATTTATATGCTGAAGCTGAGATTCTACAATAGCCAAAACAGAGCACAAGTACCATATCGAAGGATTTCCACATCCCACATCTAGTCCATGGAAGCTTTGGTGTTGTGAAGAATAATCAAGTAAATGAATCAGAGAAACTCATAAATAGGTTCCTAGTTGGGTGAAATTATTTTTTCCTGTGTGTGTGTGTGTGTGTGTGTGTGTGTGTGTGTGTGTGTGTAGGTATATGGACACGAATATACAGGTGCATATGTACACACTTGCATGAGGGAAGCCATAGCAGAATCTGTTGTGTCACCTACTGTCACATCCTGCCTTATTGCTTCCAACAAACCCCATCTCTGTGAGCTCACTGTTTTTTCTAGACCATCTGGTTATCCAGCTCTCATATTTGTTCTGTCTTTACCTTACCAGCTAGGGTTGTATGTACATGAACCATCCTCATGCTGGGCATTTGAAATCAGCTCATCAGGCTGGAGGAGCAAGTATTCAACTGAACTGAGCCACTTTATCAGATCCTAGACAAAATTAGCATCCTTCCACAATTGTTGGGAAGATCCAGCATTCATGTGCAAGAAAAATAGAAGGAACCCAGACACACTTTCTATCTCACACAAAATGTCACCAGCATGTATCATCCTCCTAAGTATAAATGCAGACCTCCTACTCTTTCATAGAAAGCAAAAGAGAAATTTTATGACTTCAAGTGTGATCATTGAGAGAAAACACTGAAAAGCTGCAGTTAACTAAAATTTATAAATAGAAAAAAAACTTACCACAGAAAGAAAAAGAGACTTCCTAAGAACACATTACTGAGTGAAGAAGGCAATGTGTAAAAGCCACACACTGTGTGACTCCATTTACATTTCTGTAGAATGCTTATGTACAGCAACACTGGATTTATCAGTGGACACTACAGACTGTGGATAAAGGACTGAGAATATTCTGATGAAGGAAGTAACTCTGTACATATTACCACCATGAGTCCAATACATTATTATATCATTTTCAAAACCTTTAGAACTTTATCACATAAAAAGTGAAAGGTTATAACATGAATAATTTTTTTTCTAAAAAAATAACCGGTGCTGTAAATTTTAATAAAAGTAATACCATTGTATAAAAGATGCAAGAAATAACCCCATGGAAGGAGGTGGGGAGAGGTGTTGAACAAGGCCACTCTGGAAATGAGTAGAAGCTGAAAGACTAAGAACAAAAGAGAAATCTATATAGCACGGTGCAATCTAGTTGATAGAATCAGTTTCCACAGGAGTGTTGTAAATAATGCAAATATCGCCACTGATGTATAATGGTATTGAACAATTAACTAACGGCAAGACAGATGACTGGGGCCAGGTTTGTTATGGTTGGAATGAGAAGCAGCTAAGGGGAGGGAGGGGGAACTTTGACCCATAGCAGAATATTATATTTGAGATATCTGATACTCATAAGTTTCTTTTATGAGTTGAAAAACTAGAAGCCACTGCCCTGTAAAATAGTCAGCACATAGAGAACTCAGATTTGGGGTTCTAATAACTATTTTCCAGTTGAAGAAAGTAGGATACTTTCTCAAGATAACCCCATGAGGAAATTCAAAAGCTGAATCCATAACAATCTACAGTGCTAGAGAAGGAGAAAAATTCCTAAAAATAAGACAAAACAAAGCAAAAAAAACAAAAACAAACAAAAACAAAAAAGATTCCAAAGTAACATGGATATATTCATATATTAAGGAGATAGATGTGAGGAAACCAAAAGGCTCTCAGCAGCCCAAACTGAGCCATTTTCAATAAGAACACAGTGGAGGCTGCAATGGATGTTTATTTTCTATTTTATTTCTTAAAAAAAGACACATTCATGAAATAGAAGAGGGGAGAGAGGAAGAGAAGGATGTCTATTGCCAGGAGGAGCCTTGGCAAACATGGAAATGCATGTAAAAGTTTTCTTGATGAAATCTTGGGACACAATGTGATATTTGATAAAGATAAAGGAATATTGAATAAAGGATTGGATTCAGCTAACAATGTTAATTTGTGTTCATTAGCATTGACAAATGTGTCAAAACAACAGAAGATGAAAATGATGGATGATATTAGGTTTGGGTTTCTCGTGAGTAGAGTACATGTTGTCTTCTCAACTGTTTACAAGCATAAACTATTTAAAAATATTTCAAGTCAATGAAAGTAACTACAAAAATATGGAAAGTAAAAATAACAGTGAAATGTGGGTACAAGTAGACCATAATAAATAGAGAATAAAGCACACTTAGCAGGAAAACACATTGATGATTATGCTAACAGTTGTTTTAAAAATATCAAAACTATTAAATGATTAAGCACTATTACAAGTGCATGAATAAAGAGTTATAGTGTTTGAAAATAAATATAAAATTCGTCTAAAATATTTAATAATATGCATATGTAATTTATCTTTAAAAATATTCCTATTTGCAGACGATATGATAGTATACATAAGCGACCCAAAAAATTTCGCCAGAGAACTCTTACAGCTGATAAACACCTTCAGCAAGGTGGCTGGATAAAAAATTAATTTAAAAAAAAATCAGAAACCCTTCTTTATACAACAAGTAAATGGCCTGAGAAAGAAATTAGGGAAACAGTACCCTTCACAATAGCCATAAACAATAATATAAAGTACCGGGGGTGGGGGGTTGTTAACGCTAACCAAGCAAGTGAAAGACCTGTATGACAAGAACTTCAAGTCCTTGAAGAAGAAATTGAAGAGGCCATCAGAAGATGGAAAGGTCTCCAATACTCATGGATAAGTAGCATCAACATAATAAAAATGGCCTTCCTGCCAAAAGCAATATACAAATTCAATGTGATTCCTATCAAAGTATCACCACAAGTCTTTACAGACCTGGGAAAAGCAATTCTCAACTTTATATGGAATAACAAAAAAACCAGAATAGCTAAATCAATCCTGTACAATTAAAAAAAAAATCTGGAGGTATCACCATCCCAGATTTCAATCTGTACTACAGAGCAATAGTAATAAAAACAGCATAGCACTGGTATAGAAACAGACCAGTGTATCAATGGAATTGAATTGAAGACCGAGAAATGAACCCACACACCTATGGTCACTTAATTTTTGACAAAGAAGCCAAAACTGTACAATGGAAAAAGGACAGCATCTTCAACAAATGGTACTGGTCCAACAGGATGTCGACATGTAAAAGAATGAAATTAGACCCATACTTATCCTCTTGTACAAAACTTAAGTCCAAGTGTATCAAAGACCTTAACATAATGCCGGACACACTAAATCTATTAGAAGAGAAAGTGGGGAAAACATTCAAATTCATTGGCACAGGTAACAATTTCCTGAACAGAACACCAACAGTCAGAATCTAAGATCAACAATCAATAAACTGCATGAAGGACCTCATGAAACTGCAAAGCTTCTTTAAGGCAAAAAGACAATGTCATTCGAACAAAACGGCAACCTACACATTGGGAAAAAAAATCTTCACCAACCCCACATCTGACAGAGGGCTAATATCCATAATTTACAAAGAACCCAAGAAATTAAATGCCAAGAAATCAAAATTCCCATCAAAAAAGGGGAATAGAGCTAAACAGAGAATTCACAAAGGAGGAATCCCTAATGGCTGAGAGACATTTGAAGAAATGTTCAGCATCCTTAATCATCAGAGAAACGCAACTCGAGAGGACTCTGAGATTCCATCTCACATCTGTCAGAATGACTAAAATCAAAAGCTCAAATGACAGCACATGCTGGTGAGGAGTGGAGAAAGGGGAACACTCCTACATTGCTGATGGAGTGCAAGCTTGTACAACCGCTATGGAAATCTTAGAAAACTTGGAAGAGCTCTACCTCAAGACCCAGCTATACCACTTCTGGGTATACATCCAAATGATTCCTCACTGAATCACAAGGAATTGTCCTCATCTATGTTCATAGCACCCTTATTTGTAATAGCTAGAAACTGGAAACAACCCAGATGTCCTTCAACCAAGGAATGGATTTAAAAACTGTGGTACATTCACACAATGGAATACTACTCAGCCATCAGAAACAACGAAATCATGCAATTTGCAGCCAAATGGATGGAACTAGAGAAGCTCATCCTGAGTGAGCTAACCCAGACTCAGAAGGATACACATGGCATCTATTCACTTATAATCATATTTTAGTCATATAGTACAGGATAACTATACTACAACCAATGCACCAAAGGGAACAGGAACATAGACTTTGCTTCCTGTCCATGAGAAACTTTGCCCTAGTGGTGCTGCCTTGTTGGCCCCGAGTGTATGAGGAGGCTCTTGGCCCTCATATGAATGCTGAGCTGGGTTGGGGACTGTTATGTAGTGACACTCCACTCCACAGGAGTGGGAAGGAAGGGATGGGGTAGAGGTTGGAATGTGGGAGTGGGAGGGGTGGAAAGAGGGCACTGTGATGAAGATGTAACCTGAAGTAATAAATCAATATTAAAATAATAAAATAAAATCATTGACTACAAAATTTTTTATCATACTATAACAACTCTATGGTGAAAGATGTTTACTGAAGTATTATTTACAGAGATAAAATATTGAGAAACAATGTAAAGATATTGGTAATTATTAGGAATCCCCACTAACTGAGTTCTATATCCATACATTGCCTGCAAGCATTTAATTTTGAAAAAATAAAGCTTATGTCTCAAAATGGTTATGACAAAAGTAGAATATATCAAACAAATTCAGGTATGTGAAATGGCAGACAACAAACTATTATTTAAACATGCATTCTCTTGGGTATTAGAACTGTGAGTGATAACTGTTTCTTGCTTAATCTCTTGACTTAACTTGTCACTTATTATTTTGAAATGTGAACATGTAATGAAAATTGATGTTCTATTCTTACTGAATTGAAGTACAAACATCAGCCATCTTTTATTAATAGTGGATTGTCTTTTTTATGTAGTATCTTTCTTTTTTAAAAATTTAATTGTCTTGATAAAAGCAGGACCATCATCCTAAGATAATGTATCCTTTTCCTGAAAGATCAGATTCATCAGATTATAGAATTCGTAAACTCACAATGACCAGAGGTCTAAAGGAGTAATTTACCTTTAGCATTTCTCTCTCATCTTCCACAATCACCTACCTATATAAAAATGGAAATCCCAAACCTTCCACACTACATAGACAGTGTTCACATCTAGACCTCAAATTACAAAAAAAAAAAAAAAACAGTTAAGATCAATGATTAAATATCATATTCAGAAACTGACATATATGTAAAGATCAGAAATAGAAGAAACTGACCTATCCCTTAAGGGGAAAATATACCTTGGAAGTTAGTGTATGATGAATTAGGTATCAAGGGTGTATTTGTTACATTTTTAGATCATTCTAATCTTTTATATTCATTTTATGCTGAATAATGAAGATTATATTGCAATTAAATCTAAGCCAGGCACTGAAGATTATCATCAGAAAAAAAGTTGGTCTGTGGACTGATGGAAGTAGGGCTTCATACTCAAGTACCTATAAGTAGATACTTGAAAATAGAGCATCATGAGAAATAAATAGAACAACATACTAGGTGGAATAAATTAAAATTATAACAACCATATATAACTAAGAAGAAAAGTCAAGATGAAAGGGTTTTGTTTCAACAATGGAAAGTAAGGATAATTTAGGGGCAATTTTCCTAGAACAATGGTTTTCAACCATCTTATGTTGTGACTCTTTAATACAGTTCCTCTTGTTATGGTGACCCCTCAATCATAACATTATTTCTTTGCTACTTCATTACTGAAATTTGTACTGTTATGAGTCATAATGTAATTATCTGATATTCAACCCCTGTAGGGGTCATGACCCATGTGTTGAGAACCACTGTCTTGGAGGAAGAGATGAACTGAGCAAGAACAAGATGGTAGGCATTTGACAATTGCCTTTCTGATGGCAAGATCTGATTTTTAGGATTTGTCATTGTCTATATTCTGAAAATCCCATCATGTCTAATCTAGTTATGATTTCATTGGATATGGAGTCAGTATTAAACATCTATCAATATTTCTGCCTTTTGCACTACAGATACTTGAAGAACACAGAAAATAACAAAGTATAAAATTTAATCAAAAGCAAAGAGTGGTGAGAAGTTATGACTATTTCTTGCTATTGTTATGGGTTTGTATAATTTAGCTTCCAAAAATGATCATGTTTGCAACTGGATCACAAAATTTTGAAAAATTCATCAATCATCTCTCATGAGCTTACAAAAGCCAGCCCCAACACAACACTGAAAATTTAATCAATATATGTTAATAATATTGGGGAAATTAGAGTTGAAAATATAAAAAAGAAAAAAAGGGTTTGGAAAAGAAACTGGAAGTCTGACTAAGAATGAACTAAAGGCTCACTATGATGGTTCCAGAAAATGGAGATATTTCTTTATTTTATGGGGAGTATTGAGTGTGTGTGTGTGTGTGTGTGTGTGTGTGTGTGTGTGTGTGTGTGTGTTAACAAACTGACACAGATATTAACCATTGAATAAAGTTAAAGTGACTCTAGTGAGGCTGTACTCAGAGATCAGGAAGGTAAGGCGACCCTAAGGAGGCAGACTGGAAATAAGGAAGACAAGGACTGCCATAGCCCAGGATGCACTACAGTTTGTTCTGTAATTCAGATTTGATACATGAAGATTTTTTATATAAAACATAATTTCTGTTTCCTTGACTGTAAACTCTAGCATTTATGAAGAGAAAAAAACTGAAGACTGCAGGGGACCCTCATAGTAAAATAAAACATTCTCTCTCATTCTGTTTCCCTATGTATTTCCCTTTTGTGAAATTTTATGGGTCTAATCCAGTGATTTCCAAACTTCTTAATGTTGTGACCCTTAAATACAGTTCCTCATGTTGGAGTGGCCTGTAACCATAAAATTATTTTTGTTGCTACTTCATAATTGTAATTTTGCTACTGTTATGAATCATAGTGTAAAATTTTTGGAGATATAGTTTTGTCAAAGGGGTCACAAACCACTGGTTGAGAACCATTGGTAATTTGTTAATTTTAATCCTGTTAAATTTAACCCTGTTATCTAGAAATCCTACCCAGAGCAATAAGACAACTAAAGGAGATCAAGGGGATACAAATTGGAACAGAAGAAGTCAGATTATCATTATTGGCAGATGATATAATAATATACATAAGTGACCCCAAAAATTCCACCAGAGAACTCCTACAACTGATAAACATCTTCAGCAAGGTGACTGGATACAAAATTAATTCGAAAAAATTGGAAGCCCTTATTTATACAAAGGATAAATGGGCTGATAAAGAAATTAGAGGGAAAAACCCTTCACAACAGCCACAAACAATATAAAATACCTAGGGGTAACTCTAACCCAAGCAAGTTAAAGACCTGAATGACAAGAACTTCAAATCCTTGAAGAAAGAAATTGAAGAAGACATCAGAAGATGGAAAGATCTCTCATACTCATGGATAGATAGGATCAACATAATAAAAATGGCCATCCTACAAAAAACAATATACAGATTCAATGCAATTCCTATCAAAATGCCAACACAATTCTTTACAGACTTGGAAAAACCAGTTCTCA
>CAJQZJ010032698.1:636401-646898 GCA_907164525.1 Lophiomys imhausi | reverse complement strand
ACATTTTTTTTTTAAAAATCCAGAATAGCTAACTCAAACCTATACAATTAAAGAAATGTGAACGTATCACCTTCCCAGATTTCAAGCTATACTATAGAGCAATAGTAACAAAAACAGCATGGTACTGGTACAGAAACAGACCAGTGGATCAATGGAATCGAACTGAAGACCCAGAAATCAACTCACACACCTATGGTCACTTAATTTTTGACAAAGCCAAAACCATACAGTGGAAAAAGGACAGCATCTTAAGCAAATGGTACTTGTATAACTGGATGTCGACATGTAAAAGAATCCAAATAGACCCATACTTAGCACCCTGCACAAAACTTAATTCCAAGTGAATCAAAGACCTTAACATAAAGCCGGGTACACTAAATCTATTAGAAGAGAAAGTGGGGAGAACCTTCGAACTCATTGGCACAGGCGACAACTTCCTGAACAGAACACCAACAGCTCAGGATCTAAGACCAACAATCAATAAATGGGACCGCATGAAACTGAAAAGCTTCTGTAAGGCAAAGGGCACTGTTATTTGAACAAAACGGCAGCCTACAGATTGGGAAAAGATTTTTACCAACCTCAGATCTGACAGAGGGTTAATATCCATGATTTACAAAGAATTCAAGAAATTAATTGCCAAGAAACCAAATAATCCAATCAAAAAATGGGGTACAAAGCTAAACTGAGAATTCACAAAGGAGGAATCTCTAATGGGCGAGAGACACTTGAAGAAATGCTCAAAATTCTTAACCATCAGAGAAATGCAACTCAACACAACTCTGAGATTCTATCTCACACCTGTCAGAATGGCTAAGATCAAAAACTCAAATGATAACACATGCTGGTGAGGTTGTGAAGAAAGGGGAACATTTCTCCATTGCTGGTGGGAGTGCAAACTTTTACAACTACTGTAGAAATCAGTTTGGCAATATCTTAGAAAACTTGTAACAGCTCTACCTCAAGACCCAGCCATACCACTTCTGGGTATACATCCAAATGATTCCTCACAAAACCACAAGGACATCTTGTCATCTATGTTCGTAGCAGCCTTATTTGTGATAGCTAGAAACTGGAAACAATCCAGATGTCCCTCAACCAGTGAATGGATAAAAAAAAAAAAAAAAAAAAAAAAAAAAAAAAAAAAAAAAAAAAAAACTGTGGTACATCTCCACAATGGAATATTACTCAGCTATCAGAAACAAGGAAATTATGCAATTTGCAGCCAAATTGATGGAACTAGAAAAGCTCATCCTGAGTGAGCTAACCCAGACTCAGAAATATGCATATGGCCTTTATACAATTATAATTGGATTTTAGCCATAAAGTATAGGATAACTATTTTACAACCAACACTCTAAAAGGAAAAGGAATGTAGATTTTGTTACCTGTTAGTGGGACACTCTGTCCTAGTAGTACTGCCATGAAGGCTCCCAGGACATGAGAAAGTTCTTGGCCCTCATATGACTGCTGAACTGGAGGGGGTTGGAGGACTGATATGTAGGGACACCCCACTCCAGAGGAGTAGATCAGAAGGAAAAGGGGGTAAAGAATGGGAGGGTGGAATAAGGGGATGTGGAGAGAGGGCACTGTGATGGAGTTGTAATTTGAAGTAATAAATAAACATAAAAGAAAAGAAATGTCAGAGATAGCTGAGTGGGTGAAGGTACTTGTTGCCAACCCTGCCTACCTGAGTTTGAATCCCCAGGACCTATGTTAGAGAAAGAGCAAATTGACTGTTGAGGGCTGTCATCTGATCTACACACATACACACACAAATAAATAAATGTTTAAAAATTAAAATTAAGGAGTAGGAGTTACTTAAGTGTTTATATATGTATATATATATATATAAAATGTCTTTGGGATAATTTTTGTTATGTGACTATCTTCAGAAAAAGTATATAAATGTATAACTATTAAATGTTATTATATAGAATTATAAATATTTGCATAAATGCTATAAACGATTTTATCTATAATTTTGCAAATTAGTGGATGTACACTATTCAAAATTCATGACAGACATTCAAAATCTGCTTCCTGTTGGGGGTAATGGAACTACAATTAACATGCAATATGTTAATATAGTAGTTAGGAGAAATCTTCAAGACAACTATACTGAGTCATTTCAGCTCATAGATAAGAAATCTGAGAGCCTGTGAGGTTGAGTTTTTCAGTGGATCATGGAGATACACATACCACACAGAGTTGGCTGTGAAAAACTAGAGAAGTATCCAAAGACTAGCATGGGACAGGCTCCTCCATCAATGTTTTCCTTCAGTAAGAGATTAACAGCATAACTCCAAAGTATATTTGTCCATAGTAACAGACAATGCTGTAGCTGTTATTGTTAAGGTCATTAACCTTTGGAAAATTAGCAACTTAGAAAAAACACTACTTTGCTACATTTCAGAATGCAATATAAATTTTACTCAGAGATACCCTCATATATTTGCATGGATGAAATAGCTAACGTAAGCTTTGTAGTTCCTTTTGACATTCTTGATTACTTTAAAGTGAAAACAGGATCAACTTTTTAAAGGCGTTTTCTGTGGATTATCCCAGCCAGAAGGAGAAGTTGCAGATCATTGTGATTGACACCACTACATAGCTCACCAAGCACTCTCAGAGTTAGGAAGAGATTGAATTTCAGGCCTTCCTGACTGTGGCTGAGGATCGCTCAAACTCCTCTGCGGGTATAACTGCAAAATCTACAAAGGGCAGAACTTAAGCACTGGAAATTGTCAAATCTAAATCCCCAAATTTTATGATTGAAAATTGTGTTTTCTCAAGATAGCAACTGACTTGTGTAAAGTCCTCCAGTGAGGACCAGCTCCCCACAACAAGTGAAACAATTAAGAAGCCAGTTCAGAGACAGTTGTCTTGGTCCACAGGCTCATCCCTTACAGAATGCCATGCTCTCATCCCATTTTTTGTGACATCTGTGCTGTGTCTCACTTTAGTAGCCACAGTGTAATATCAATCAGATTGACTGGTGATGCCTATGCTTGGAAACCACATTCACTGTCTCAGGACTTACTGAAACAGAAAAACTACTGGAGCTTTCTGCTGTCACCTGAGCCTTGTACTTCCAGTTCTGCTTTGAAAACGCTGTAGTATGCTTCCAGTCAGTACTGATAACCTCTGCTTATTTTTACTCTGGGAAAATGGATTCAATTTTGTGTCCTGTATTTGAAGTTATCCATTTAGGATTTAATTAAATTTCATAAATATTATTGCCTTTGAAAGCCATGACCTCGGCCTGATATTAGTGAAAAAGTCTCTTTTATCACAGATATTAGACTCCATTGTGGGAAAACAGAAAGCAAACCAGCTTGTCAGTTCAATTATTTCGTGAATGCACACATAATGTATAAGAAACACAAAACACATGAAGCAAGGGAGGAGCAAAGCTTTTTGGAGTAGATGGGGCTAAAATAGGTCTTCAGGAGCACAACAGGACCAAACAAGTTCAAGCAATGCAGGCATGAAAGCAGAAGACACCAGGGGAACATGTCAATAAAATAAAGAGAATATGTTCAAGGGAGGTGAATGAAGGACATTACAAGAACACAAGGGGATGAATGATGAAAAGCTTTCGCAATTGTATATTTTTCTATTTGGATTATTATTATTATTTATTATCATTATTATTAATTATTATTATTAGGGGAGTTTGGCTTTGTCTAAAAACAGCAGTATCCAGAACCCATTTCTCACATCTATCACCTCAGAAAAGTCAGAGGCTTCCAAGAAGAGATTTTGGGCCACCCAGAATAGCAGAGTGACATCCTGGCTCAACTGTCGGTAAATCGGGGACTGGATATGTAGTGCATAGATTATTTTGAACACTGATTTTCTGCTTACCCAAAAAATCCCAGGTTCAGTTCCCACATGACAGAAATCAGACATTGTGGTACATGTCTGTAATCCTAGCACTTGTGTGATAGAGGCAGGAAGATCAGAAGTTTAAGGTCATTCTTGGCTACATGGTATGTTTTAAAGCCTTGAAGTACCTGACTATATAATTTTGACAGGCTGTGCTCAATCACATGTTCATATAATTTTCTCAAATGTGGAATGGACTTGAAGTAGCCTGGAAATCATTCATAGCTTGGCCTGAAAGGAAGTCATTGGCTCTTGTTGGTAGTTGTGATTTTTGTTTTTTCAAGGACTGTATTTATGTGTGTGCGTGTCTTGCCAATGCAAGGATGTGAATTGTGAGTGTGCATGGTGCCTTCAGAGGCCAGAGGAGAGTGTCATTTAACCTGCCTGGAGTTACAGGCAGTTAGGAGCTGCCCTGAGGATGCTGAGACCAAAGTGCTCCTCTATAAGAAGAGCAGGTGTTCATAACTCATAACTCCTGAACCACCTCTCAAGTTCCCCCTTTTTTGGTGTTCTTAAGGACTATTCCTGTTTGCTTTTCTACCATGATGGAGAGCAAGTTGGGGAGGAGAGAGTTAATGTCATCATATACTTCAGTGTTTGCCTTTAGGTTTCAGCCATGAGCTTTGGCAGACTTCCTTCGGCAAGAGACTGAAGTATAGGCCATTAAGGAATGGTTCTTACTAGCTCTTCACTGGTTGACTAGGCTAAAATCAATCTATTTTACTTATATATCCCAGACCTTCCTGAAGAGTGATGGTACTGTCCACAGTGGGCTAGGCCCTTCTCATCAATTAGCAATCCAGAAAATGTCCCTGCAGACATGCCCACAGGCCAATATGATGGAGGTAATTATTCAACTGAGGTTCCTTCTGACCCAAGTATATCATGTTGACAACCAAGATTAACCATCAAAAGAACACTTCCTGATCCAGCTTTGCATGTGGATATGTTTCAGTATTGATTTTTCAGCCATGACCTTGCCCTTATAATAGGAAGACACAAAATCAGATAAATATCTGAGTCTGCTCAAAAGTATCACTAACCAAAATACCTAATTATCATAAAATTATCACCTATCAGTGGATCAGAAATACCATTATTCTTACTTTTGATACTTATTTTTACATTGTCATAATCCTAAAACATTCACTTTCTGTAGATTAGAACAGCCTTGCCAAAACAGGGGTGGAATTTGAAGGTTGAGGCTAAGTTTTTGCAACTCGTTGAGGATAAAGTGAGACAAATGTGACAAGAAAGCAAGCCTGCCAATCAGAGGAAAATGCTGCCTTCAGGTGCAGATACATCATAGCCTTAAATCATAGTCACCAGGAACTCATTCTTCCTTTTCAAATTAGGTCTAATGGCAAATTCTCTAAATATCTAGTTTTGAGATTTCTAGTTAGAACTCAGACAGAATGTGTAAACAGCCTGCAAGTAGTAAATTCTATGAAGTTCAGTGAATATGATACAACCACCTAAGAGTGGGCAGTATAGATAAACAGTATCTGTCTGCACAAGGAGAGACACTGGTTCACTTCTACATTGTTTTTCCCCTTGTATAAAACTTGCTATGTCCTCCTGACCTGCCAAACCTTGACATATCTTCAAAACTCATGCTGTTTTCTAGTTTTTCACTTTTTGTCTGCTGATATTGCTCTCAGATACAATACATCTAAAATCAAAACAATCTCATAGAACTTCTCCCTGAGGTAAAGGAGCACAGAAGCAAATATTTCTGATTCCATTCTTAATGCTGACTTGAATTTTGATGCTTACTTGAATAAATTCCAGAGGAAGTTGTGGGTAAGTAGTTGATTAATAGATAATAGGTGATTGGTGTGTGATAATGAACTGTATTGATGATGTGATATGGATGTAGCAACATAAGTATCCAAGAGAAGACAAACCACACTGTCTTCAAAGTCACTGACCCAGTTAATTTAAGCTGTCAACCTGACAAAAACCCAATGTCACCTAGGAAAACAGCAGAGGCACTATCTAGATAAGATTGACCTATAGGCATGTCTGTGGGACATTGTCTTGATTGGTGATTAGGAGAAGCATCCAGCCCACAGTGAGTGAACCATCCTTAGGCAGATGGGCCTAGACTGTTTATTGAAGCTAGCTGAGAATAGCCAGGGAGTGAGCCAGAGAATTAGTCAGTAAGTAGCATTATTCCATAGATCCTGCTTCAGTTCTTGTTTTAGTTCCTGCCAGGGTTTCCCTCAGTGATGGTTATAACTGGAAATGTAAGCTGAAGTAACTCATCTTCCTCAAGATCGCAGCAACGCAGACAAAAGGATCAAAAGCCAAAGCAAATAACTAGAAGCAAATTAGGACAATAGCCAAACTGATAGTAATTCTATTTATATTTGCCTTTTGGCCAAAGTCACAGAAAACCTTAACATGTAGCCTGCAATGAGGTTTACTTGTTCTTGAATACAGGAAAAGTCAGGAGGAAACATGCATGATCAGCTTATGAGGATATACAGAGTCAAAAAGAAAAAAGAAAAAAAAAAGATTTAGTTTTAGCAGGGGTGTAAATGCCTGTGTATTTAAAAGGGAGAGAAGACAAAGGCAGGGTGGCTTTAATACAGTAAGAGTAGTTACATAGGGATTAATATTTCTATTACCTAAACTTGTTTTAAAATGGCTTGCTGCTTACTCTGCACTTCCCATTTACTCAGATATATTTATCTTTCTCTGGTCTCTGATGTGGTTGAAGACTAGATAGTTACAGTCTCACAGTTAAGCTTTAAGTTGTTTAGGAATTAAAATGATGCTTTAGTTCTAAGAAGATGTTTTTAAGTAATGCATGTTAGGATGGAAACTGAGTTAGGTATAGAACTTTAGAGTCATTGATATAGATAGATAACAGAATATTATTAATTGCCAAATACATATGGACGGGACATTGGGAATGTATGTTATACCTTATAGTTTTCATAATTGTTCTTATTTTATTGTATTGTATTGTATTTAATGTTATAAGAATCAGAGACCCTTATTAAACTAAATGGGGGAGATATTTGGGAAAAAAAGATATGATAAAAAGAAAAATAATGGCATGCTGTTATAAAGAAAAATAGTTAAGCTACAAAGAGCATAGGATAAAAGCAATGAAGCAGTTTGGGTATTTGACGACCTTTGTCTTCTTTCCCTTTTAAATACACTGAGACATATACACCCCTGCTAAAATTAAATCTTTTTTTTTCTTTTTGACTATGTGTATCCTCATAAGCTGATCTTGCACATTTCCTCCTGACTTTTCCTTTATTTGATTGACTAAATGCTATAGAAGGTAACTGCAAACCCAGGTAGATGCTAACTAAAAGAATAGTGACCTCTACTGAATATCCTTCCTGCCTCTCCAACCAAGTTGTGACAAAAGACATAAAGTGAGTTCTATAGATTTTAAGCTAATTCTTCTTCTCCCAACAATCCTCAGCTGCCTATAGCACTTTGTATAAGTCCTATTAGATAACTGTTGGTTGCCACTGGCTCTTAAGTGACACTTATCAATCTTTATGCATAGCTTTCTATGCCACTATTATTGTGGTCTATAGGTGTTGTAGCTGGGCAGGGTTGCTTAATTTCTTCCTTCCATATTAATATGAAGATTGATCCTGACTTGTTTAGGTTTTTTATACAATCATTTTTATGAGAGACTTCTTCACAGCATCCTTGTTGGTACGCTTCTATGATGTTTCTTGAGCATAGATGCAAGAGCAGGGACTGGGCTCCCCACAGCTTGTTGATCTCTGCATGTGCACCATTATGGTTTCCATAATGATCTCTTTGCTGTAAAGAGAGGTTTTTGTGATGAGGTGGGTTGCAGGTTAAGAAGCAGAGGCAGGAGGACATTTTTTTTCTTAAAAAAAAAAAGGAAATGAAAACATCCATGCCCTAAAAGACCCCATTTTAAAAACAGTTTTACTCCATTTTCAAGGATAAGGATAATTGTATTCCCTGAGTGGATATAGTAATTGCACCATCTGTCAGGGAGAACTTATCTAGCACAGAATAATAAATTACTTAGTCCTGGGAATAAAAGGGAGCCCACTCTGTAAGTTTATTCAGAGTACAGCATAGCTTGATCTTAACATAACCACCAAACTACAAAATCTCTCTCCACCTTGGACTTGTCCTATGTAAATCATCACAATGCTTAGAGTTGTTATGAGGATCAAGTTAGTTTGACATATAAAACATTTAGAAAGAAAAATAAGTCTTGAAACATTCTTATGAGGCTGAGGATGAAGATAAATTGGTGGAGTGTTTGCATAGCAAGCATGGTATAAATACCCACATGACACAAACTAGGCATAATGGTACACTCTTGCAACTAACGAAGTAGAGAGGGGAGGATCAACAGTTCAAAGTTATCCTCAGCTACACAGAGAGCTCAAGACCAGCCTAGACTACATGAAACTCTGTCCCCCTTAAAAATCACCATCCTTGTTCCTGACTTTGTATAGTAGCTACTGACTTCTGATACCTATAAGGAAATACATTGTGTAAACCCTGGGTGGGTGTTTGGGGATAGATACCTTTCAAATGCTGACCAACGTCATCTGTGCCATCCTTTCCTTTGCAACGTTCTGGCCAATCTCTGATTTCTCAGACAAACACTATCTAATATGTTCCCTTGTGTGTGGCTCATGCACTTACCAACACTTGGGTTTAGCCCTGATATGCTTGTATCTGTTATCATATAAAACTAGGTTGATTAAGTATCTTTTCATTGAATGACTAGAGAATTTAAAGCAATAACACTGCTTTGTTCATTTTTCGAACTTTCTTCCTTCTTTTTATCATGACTCTCCATGATTCAGTATAACTCAAAATAGTCTCTACCCTGATTAAGAAGATTCAGTGACTTTTTATTGGTCTTAACCACAGCAAAAATGCTTTTTATAGCACTTAAAAAATCACAGTATGTCTAACCCAGATTCAAAAATATAAAGGCAAAAGTCCGTGTTTAATGAATGATCAGTCAATCTGATTGACCAACCATGTATACGGAGAAGAACCTATAGATGGTCTTGTTACCAAATTTTGAATTTCAGAGGAAGGGGCAAAATTAACAATTATGACATCTCTAGATAATGAAAGTCTTGCCTTGTTACTTTAATTATCAGGAGATCAGTCAGGCTGGAGAGGAGATGCACCTCTAGTCAAGTTCATTGTAGACTGTAATGGAAGATATATTTCAGGAATTGGTCTTGCCTGTTGAGATAACAACTTTTCTTAACACATTATAAATATGTCTGAGCAAGAGAATGGATGGTGTATTGATAAAGATTAATCTGGGAGCCAGACAAAGTACAAAGGAGAATGCTGATGCAAATAGATATTTTGGAAGTTTATTGAAAACAACTCAAGAGATACAGAACTGAAGATAATTCATTTGCATTTGAAAGAACAAGACTGAAGTCCTGACCATGTTAAGTGACAAATAACTTCAAAGTGTAAACAAGCCATTTCTAGACTGTGAAAGTATTTCAGAAACCAGTTGGTGGGTACACATTTTGCGAGCTGTCCAGAACTGACATTTAGAAGGCAGTGACTTTTATTTTATCCATTTAGTGTACTGGATTAGTAGACACTTGTTCCTTTTTACTGAAAACTATTTTCAGTAAGGTTTAAACACCTGTCATCTACCTCCTAACATTTTCCATAAGCAAAGGCTGCCTATGTGTGCCTTCATAACCTGCATTTATTAGCTGTCTCTGCAGATACTTGCAGTAAATAGCCATATTCCCTAGATGACTAACCCACCTTTCACAGTTTGGAACACAGAATTATTAAGATGCTGAGTTAAGATGATTTCTGATCTGTAGAATATTTATTAAAATATCCCAACTCTCTGAAAATATTCGGCATGAAACAAATAACCTTCCTGTGGCTTAATAAAATTAATCCATCATGCTCCTTAGCTGATTCCCTGGTATTACTGGGTTATCTGTAAAAGCATTTCCTTCACAGATATTACAGAGAGTTCTGACCTTGAATTCCCTAAGAGACAATTTAGCAGTGCTTCCATGTTATTGCCTGAAGCTAATTTATTCATTAAATGAAGGTAGTATCGTTTGGTCAACTACTCACTCTCCACAGATCTTTCCATTTCTGCTTTTCCATACAGATTTTGGACATGATATTGTCTAGCATTCATTCACATCCTTGACTTTGGCATAGAAAAGCAATGAGTTTAACTCTTCCATCTCTGATAATAACTATCTCATTCAATCACTCACTATTTTTGTGTGAATTTGTTTTCAAAATCACCTCCAACTTTTCTATTTTCTTGAATGTCTCCACAAGATTTCTCAAGACATTTTCAATTTATCAAAGAGAGTCACAGTACATTTTATTCTACACCAACACTCCCACTACATTCTGGCAAAATTTGACATTTAGTTGTCACAATCTCTACGGGAGTGTTATAATTGTCATTATTTTACAGGTGAATGATAGATAGTAAATTTGAGAGCCAGAAAGTTTAAAAAACAACAACAAAACTGTAACCGAACTTTTAAATTATTATTTATCACTTATGTATTTATTACTAAATTCACTTATAACAAACACCAACAATTTCTTAAC
>CAJQZJ010032698.1:618238-631401 GCA_907164525.1 Lophiomys imhausi | reverse complement strand
TTATAAGAAAAAGAACCATTATTTGGACTGAAAGGGAGAGCTGTTGGGGGGAAAAATAAATACCTTAAACTAAAAAAAAAAAAAAAAAAAAGGAATGGAAGAGGATGGGGGGGCTGAGGGGGAGGAGGGTGGAAGGGTGGGACTGGAGGGGGGAGTAGGGAGGGGATTGTGATTGAGATGTAACTTGAAGAAATAAAAAATAAATTATTAAAATAGATTTTATATATAGCATAAAAAAAAAATTGTGTCCTATGCAAAAACAGTTTGCTGGTTGTTTTTTGTCAACTTGACAGACGCCTAGACATATCTGGGAAGAAGAAATCTTTTGCTGCTTGTAGTCAGGTTTGTGGAGGATTGTCTTGATTAATGATTAGGGTGGAAGGTCCCAATTAACTGTGGACAGTGTCACCTCTAGGCCGATGACCCCGGGTCATGTAAGAAAACAGACTGTTTTAGTTTCTACCTCTAGGTTCTACCCTGAGTTCCTGCCCCAACTTTCCTCTATGATGGACTGTAATCTAAATATAAATATGTAATCTAAATATAAATGAAATTTAGATACACTTAAGACACATTGCAAGAATATACCAAAACTTGGAGTCAGTGAATATATGTAAGGGGCATAAATTAGTTTGCTCATTGTGTGTGTATATATGTATATATATATATGGTCTTAAGACCTCCCAGATTCTCACTATGCTCAGAAAATACACATCTATCAGTTTATAATATATTCACACTATAGTCATATAGTTTTCACCAAGGTACTTACATTCATATAATCTTTTTAAAGAAAATGGAAGAAAATTTGATAATGAGAAAAATAAATTTATTTAAAATTGGATCAAACCTGGAGAAAAGGACTCCTGGTTTCCCGCACCCATTTCTGTAGTGGTGTTACAGTTCTGTAGACAGGCGTACTAATGGTGGCCAAACATTTAGAAAAAGAAATCTTGTGTGATTAATACTTTCAACCTCAAACTGGAATACATTGTGGATGAGTTAAACATTTTGTTGTAAGCATAAATGGTAAATAAATTAGGTGAAAGATGCATGTAAAACATTTGACTGTATAATACCATTTGTATTCTTTTAGTGTGAAAATTCCCCTTAAACACAATTCTGACATTGATGAATTTCATAATCACAAAGTAAGTGTTTGGAAGGCTGTGAATTAATACAAGAATAGCATGCTTCTTTTAATTTAAAGCTAAATAATAAACTGAAAGAGATTATTTTCTGGTTCTGGGGGTGGTATCTTTTTATTTCTTTTTAAAAAGGAATTACCTAATTCATTTACTGACCACAAAGTGTAAGTTCCCAAGGTACTTAGTGAAAGTAAACACAGTAAAAAGGTAGTCTGTATGGTGCTAATGCACTTCCTTTTCTCAGAATGGTCCCTACATTCAAAGCCATATTTGAGAAGCAATGGATTTTGTGGGACACACAAGCCGAATTTGAAATTACCTGGAAAACAAAAGGCCTGACAGAGTAATAAAAGTTTGCATCTAGCTGAGTCATGGAAACATCAAGGAAAATGGACATTTGTCTGTAGCTCCTTCTCACTACCTGGGAGCTAGTGTCCCCCAACTTCACGCAGATTCAGTCTCTGATCTTCAGCTGGACATGTACATATGGTGGTAACATATGTTAAGTATGCTACCATACAAGATAGTGCATGGCTACTTGGTCAGGGCTCCAGAGATCTCTATGGGTGATCCTGTTACTCTCCAGTCTCCCTATCTTCACTCAGTGGACCTGTGGGATTTTGCACTCTCACACTTAGTATCATTAAGACCCAGGGTCATGTGCCTAACCACTATCAGGAATCTCCTGTGTTCGGTACAATATGTCTATTAAAGGGTCAACAATAGCTGGAAGGACTTAGTTTGGAGTAATGTGTCTTTCAAGAGACAACCTCCTACTTGGGGGATGGCCACTACACTCCCCAGCACAACCTCATCAGTCTGTAGCCAAGCAAAGGATTGACATGCTGCTCCTGTTTTGCCAGATATGCTTCTGGGTTTTAGTTTGTATTCTCAATAAATCTAGTTCTTTATAAGCTTCAACATGAAAATGCTTTCCTGGTTTTCTGACCACTCAAACACCTGTCCCCAAAATATTTCTGGTCCACTGCTGCATTCCAGCTCTATCAAATCCAAGGTGGGAAAACAGACAAAACAACAGTGCATATTTTTCTTTACTTCAACTGTTTTACTGAGCTATTACAATGGGACATAATGTTTCTTTATTAATAGTTTTACTATCTTGTTATATTTTATATTGTTAATTTTGAGTATATTGTTTCATATGATATAAATTTTCTGTGTCTAATGTTACTTAAATATATATCTCTAAACTGCAAGAAATCCATTTATGTGAATTATTGAGTTTTTATGATAATATTTAATGCATAGTTTAATAATAGAGGCATAAAAATAGAGTAAAGTTTTCATAAATATGTAAGAGGTCTACATTTATTCAAACTCTTCTTATAAAATTAGGCTATAAATTTGTATAGAAGCCCATTTTTCTCCCATTATTAAATTTACAAATATTATAAGTCCAGAAAAAATTAAGGCAAAACCAAAAAAAGCAATGTAAATCCAAACCATAAGAATCAGAAGATGGAATTAAAAAGGTTTCCATATTAAAAATGTTTTTGCATAGTAAATACCTTCCGACACATATATGCTGTACAACAGGCAGCCAATATCTACAGACCATTCCATGTGCTCTTCCATAAAGTCTTTGTCACACTCTGTAGGTCATATAGCAGTGACGTACCAAAGGAATCAGACAGTTCCCCAGCAGGCAGGTAGGCAGGACAGAAGCCTTAGGCAGATGAATATTTTCATTCAGATGGCAGGTCCTTGAGTCCTCCTCCCTAAGAATGAAGAATTTGACCTAAATGGGTATTTTTCTGTCAGTGAGGTCTTTTTGGAGGAATGTTTCTCTATCCTTCATCAGGATCCTTTGGTGGGAACCAATCAGCCTTTCCATTTGTGTGCAAGTAATTTAATCTGAAGGGAGGAACAGAATCCATTACATGCCACAAACAGAAAAACCAAGACCCTGCAGAGGAGAAAGCACTCTCAGACTCCAGATCCTTTCTTCACATTAAGAGTCTGTTTCTCGGCATTTAATTTCTTGAGTTCTTTGTAGATTTTAGAAACCAAATAGTCCAATCAAAAAATGGGGAACAGAGCTAAATAGAGAACTCACAAAGGAGGAATCCCTAATGGCTGAGAGACACTTGAAGAAACGCTCAACATCCTTGATCATCAGAGAAATGCAACTCAAGACAACAACTCTGAGATTCCATCTCACACCTGTCAGAATGGCTAAGATCAAAAACTCAAATGACAGCACATGCTGGTGAGGGTGTGAAGAAAGGGGAACCCTTCTCCATTGCTTGTGGGAGTGCAGGCTTGTGCAACCACTATGGAGGTCATTCTGGTGATATCTTAGAAAACTTGGAATAGCTTTGCCTCAGGACCCAGCCATACCACCTCTGGGTATATACCCAAATCACTCCTCACGGAATTATAAGGAAGTTTCCTCATCTATGTTTATAGCAGCCTTATTTGTAATAGCTAGAAACTGGAAACAACCCAGATGTCCCTCAACCGAAGAATGGATTCAAAAACTGTGGTACATCTACACAATGGAATATTACTTAGCTATCAGAAACAATGAAACTATGCAATTTGCAGCCAAATGGATGGAACTAGAGAAGTTCATCCTGAGTGAGCTAACCCAGACTCAGAAGGATGCACATGGCATCTATTCACTTATAGTAGGATTTTAGCTATATAGTACAAGATATCTATATTACAACCAATGCACCAAAGGGAACATGGACATAGACTATTTTTTGTTTGTTTGTTTTTTAGTTTTCTCTCCCTGGCAATGAGACACTTCTCACTGGTGGTACTGCCTTGTTGGCCCCCAGTGTATGAGGAGGCTCTTGGCCCTCATATGACTTCTGAACTGGGGTGAGGGACTGTTATGTAGGGACACTCCACTCCAGAGTAGTGGGATGGAAGGGTTAGGGGGTAGAGGGTGCGAGGGCAGGGCTGAAAATTGGGGAAAGATGACAATATGATGGAGATATAACCTGAAGCAACAAATAAATAAATTTGTTTATTTTTTTTAAGAGTCTGTTTCTCCACCTCCAGACCCCTAGCTGGTAATTGTATTATTGCTAGAACTCTCAATCTCAATTATGAGAGAAGGAAATGGAAGCCCAGTGAGTAGAAGCAACATGCTTATCTGATGCCAAAATAAACCATGGGATTCTGGTGGTTTTGTCAGCTTACCAGATCTTGCTAACATGAATTACAAGTGGTATTCCCTAACATATTTTGAAAACTTATAGGATCATCAGGGATGAAAGGGTTGGGCTTCTGAGCTTTGTCATCAGACTCCATCTCTAGAAATCTTCCTTATCCCACACAGGTCCTTTTCACGAGTGTTTAGTTCCTTTGTCTTCATTGTGGAGCAACTCTTTTGCTTTGTTCTTGCTCTTCAGGATTGAAGTTATGATTAAAAGGGACATGGTAGACAACTAAACAACTACCAGTCATTTTTTACCTTCCTATGATTCACCCACCCCAAATCTTGTATCCAGGACAGCCATTGGGTATCCTACTGGCAGCATTGCTCTACAGGAGTATTTACAAAACTCACATGCATTTCAGATATATGAGCATGTAATGAGATTCATCTTTCCTGGACCTTAGTCCTGACATCCTCTTCATCAAGTCTCAGTGAATATAAAATATTCATTTCCCCCATGTCCTGAGTGACATGGGTAGCACTGGTCCACAGCTTCATTGTGAGAGGAACTGTCTACTCAGCCTGGATATACTCCGTCCTCATCTTCATATCTACTCAAGTATGTGTAGTCTTGAAAGCCTTTGTGTCAATTGACGGATGATAAGAGCTTGACTTATAAGAGCAAATAGCTCACATTTTGTAATATAATTACAATGCAGATATTTTTCAAAACATGTATGATATAATCCAATTATAACCAATTTGTGTAGATAAATATGTAAGGTTCTACCTTTATCTCTATTTTTCCTGGTAAATATTTTGCTTTTGTTGTTGTTACAGCTGTGGTGCTTAAAATGTTTTGCTGCAAAGGCTCAGTTAGGCTCTTAAAGCAGCAATTATTTTGTTAACACTTTTAGTTTTCTCCAAAAACAAGTAAAAGTGTATTAAGTTAAGTGTAATGTACAGAATTAAAAAGGAAATTGAGAAGCTGAAGTTTGTCATTAGTGGAAGACCCTACATCCCATATCATACCACTATATGGAACAGTTTTCTGTATATTCACTACCTCAAATCACACAGTAATGCCTGGGATGGTCATCTTGATTGGCAACTTGCACAATTAGAACCACAGTGGACTCCAGCCTCTTACCATATGTGTGATGGCGTTTCATTGTTACATTAACAGAGGTGGGAAGACCCAGCCTAAATGAAGGTACCACCACTCAGTGTGGAAGAAAAAATGAACAACTTCTCTCATATTGAACAGCACAATAAATTCCAGACCTTTTGAAAAACCTATATTAAGGAAGTAATTCATAATTCACAGCAATTAATAATTTATAGGACAGCAAATAGATTCCATAAAAATAACAAGTACAATAGAAAATATAATTCTGTCTTATTAAAATAGAAAGTTATTTGTTTGGAAGTATCACTTAATATGTAAAACAAATATAATTCACTGAGAGGGAACAGTAAGTTATTTCTAATAAATAACATCACCTACAGATTAGTATGCCATTTATCTTACTTCAGAGTAAGCACCATTCTGTTGATAAGGAAATACTATTTTATAATAATTCCAACTGAATATATACCAAGGTCTGAGAAATCCTGCTGGATTACTCTGTGTCCCCATGGGTGACTGTATTTAGGACAGGATGCACCTTGCACTGTGGTGGATGTGGAGCAGCTTCCACTCACTATCACCTTTCAACTAAAGAAGTGTGCTCATTTAGATACACAGTTTGGCAACTTCTGAAATATTTAAACAAACATGTAAAATGGGTGCAAGCCTATCTGTCCTCAGATACATGCTTAAAGGGTATGAAAACTTATCAGAGAGTATATATTATTTACAATACTCCAGAAACTGAAACAACCTATCTTGCCATTAATGAACATTATATATATTTATACACACACACACACACGCACGCGCGCACACACACACACACAGGTGCACACATGTGCGTGTGTATGTGTATAAGATACACACAGCCTGTCTACAGAATTAGTATATATATACAATTTCACATAATCTACAAATACAGTTCCAGTTCAATACCATCACTATGTATTTGAATGCTCCTAAATTCAACGCTGTTTCTCTGAGAAAATAAATGAGTTACTGATACACACAGCATGGTTGAATTTATAAATCATTACACTGAAAGAAAATATTGGAGACATATTTTAACTTCTTCTTAGGTGAAATTTTAATAGGTTTTCTGTTATTTATTTGTTTGTTTGTATGTTGTTTGTTTAATCTGGGTGTGGGTTTCACCCTGCCACAGCACATTGTGAGAACAATTTACAGGAGCTGGTTCTCTCTTTATCCCATGTGGATACTGTAGAGCGAATTCAGGTCATCAGGCCTAGCAACAAGAACCTTTACCTAAGTCTCATCTTGCTAACACCTTCTTAGGTGAAATTTTAGACAAAGCAAAGCAATTGAATATTGCCATAAAGGAGAATAGTGACTACATTGGAACATAGTGTGCTATGTATTGACTAAAGGGGTATGAAAAATATTTTCACAATGATAAAGATATTATGCATCTTGATGGTGGTAGAGACTCATGTATTTCATAAAATGATGAGCTATAAATGTGCTTATAGTAGGTTATTTCATTGTATGTATAAAGTACTATTACATTTTGTACTACTATGTCAAACCTTAGGAGTCCAGAGGAAAATAAAAATCAAAGAAAATTTTAAGAGAAAAAAGTGCTTGATAGAAAGTAAACATAGGGGCTGGAGAGTTAGTTCAGTAGTTAAGATTACTGACTTTTCTTCCAGAGGTCCCAGGTTCAATTCCCAGAACCCAAATGGCAACTCATAATTGACTATAATTTCAGTTCCAGGAATCTTGTGGCTACTTCTGGCCTCCATGTGCATCACTTAAATATGTGGTACACAAATATACATGTAGACAAAATACCCATACACATAAACAATAATTTCAAAAGTTTTAAGAAAGTAAATATAGAGATTCTTTTATTTTTATTATTGATGGTTTCCCCTGCATAGCACTGGCTTTGAAGTTTGCTCTCTAGACTCATGGTCTTGGTAGTAATCTGATTAGTTGAACAATTCATCTTCAACAGTGCCAACCCTCCAAAAGATGTAGACATGATTCTCACACTCATTTTCTCTGGGATGATGCCATCTCGATATTAAATTATGTATCTTAAAACTTAGGCATTTCTTTTATAACTTCCCATATCTCAATGTTGGGCTCCCATATACTTTGTGAGCCAACTGATTTGCTGAAATTGTGGACTGTATTTCATATTTGATTCCACCATGTTTCTTTAGTACAAGACTGGGTATTTTGTCACCAGGTCATAGGTTGTGCTTTGCCCCAGGGGAAACTGTAAAAACTCTTAAGAGGGAATGAGGGGGAGGAGAAAAAAAGGAGAGAAAGATCAATCTGAATTCCAACAATTGGCAATTCACTACAAAAAGATAGTTATCACATCAACATTATTATATTATTTTTACTTAAAATGTGAACTTGTAAAGTGCACTTGGGGGTTTGCTACAGATATGAAGTGAATAATCCACTGAGAAGAAGGACAGGGGCTACATAACTCACTAAAACTCACAGAAGTCTTCTGCTCTTTCTCATTACCATAGAAACTGATAAACCCCCAGCAAGCATGATATCAGGTCCTTTAATACAATTTTCATCATGAACACTTTTCAATAATCATATTTTAGTTTTTTCCTGATCAAGGTATTTATCTGATGTTTGAAGTTAACCAATGCCCTCAATTTCATAGATATCAAGGTGTAGCTCATGGAAATGCATGCTAGCTGTGAAACTATCACTTTAGAACAATATGTTCTGATTCTCTGGATCCAATAACATCTGACATATAGCTCTAACACAGGAGTACTCAGGTTGTTAATAACACATTTATTCAGAAAAGAAGAAATTATACGAACATTGAACATTATATGAGTTAACTGTCAACATCCTAGAAATAATATAACAATTTAAAGTTACTAATAAATATCATTGTTAACAAGATTGCAGTTTCACAGGTGGGTAAAAACAAAAGATGAATGACATTTTCCTGTCCAAGTTGAGCACTTATCTCATCCTCAGCACCTAACAGAAAGATACTTTCAGGGAATTAGCATCCTGCCTTGCTCCTGAGATAGAAAAATAAATGTTACTGTAAAGCACAGTACATCACATTACCTTCTAAAAATTCAGTCACTTTTATCAATTTTTAAGTGAGGACTTTGACTTTGATGACTTTCATCTCTCCCATCCCTAGAATGCTTAACATCCCATTTCCTACAGAGACAATCAGTCCAAGGACTACATCTCAGGTGCTATCCACACTCCTCTGCTTTTCTTTGGTTCACCACTGCAATCCTCTTGAACTTTTGATTGGTCTCTATCACTCACTTTATATTGACTAGAAGTATTTTTCCTCCTAGGAGCATTTGCTAGAAAATATTTTGCCATCTCACAAGAGAAATAGAGAATAGATATGCTAAAATGAAAAAGGCAGAAATATATAAGCCAAAAGTACATATGTTTAAGTGATTCTTACAGAAACTGAGAGTACAATAATATTAGCTAGTGGCTGAGGACAGTCAGAAAAGGAAAAATGGAGAAAGATAGATTTTACAAAAATATGTATTAATACTGGAGCAGGCTTGTCCCTGACTCTGTTGCCTGCCTGTAGATCCCATTTTCCTAACTAGACTGACTTGCCTGACCTCAGTGGGAGAGGATGTTCCTAATCCTTCAGTGACTTGATGTGCCAGGGCAGATTGGTACTCATGGGAAGCCTTCCTTTTTGCAGAGCAGAAGAGGAGGGAGGTATGGGGGAGGGGCTATGTAAAGGGGGAACTAGGAGGAGAGAAGTGGGGCGGAGAGCTGAGATTGGGATGTAAAGTGAAATTTAAAAATAAAAAGAATTGTGTGTGTGTGTTTGATGTGGGCATGTTAAATTATAGATAAATAGGAATAAATTTCTAGTTTTCTCAGCAGGGTGGTGAGGACAGTAAAGGAAGTTAATGATAAGAAGAAGAAGGGGTTTTGAAAGTTTTCATTGTGGAGAAATGTTTGATATATATATATATATATCCTTATTTAGAGAATTTTGTAACAAACATATGGTGAAACATGCATAGAACTTATACAATTTTATGTTTTTAAATATCAACTAAAATCAAATTTTAAGTTTAATAATAAAAGAAATGTTGGTGGAGTGTTAAGCATTCTAAATGTTAATTAATTGGTCCTGTTTGCCGTCTGTAACTTATATTGACTCTGATTGGTTAAATAAAATGCTCAGGCCTGAGATTGGGCAAAGACAGAGAAAGGTGGGACTTCCTGGAATTAGGACAGAAAGCCTGCGCTTTAGAGAGAGGATTACAGCTTTCCAGCCACCAGCAGGAAGAAGAAGGCAGTCCAGCCACGAGCAGCAGGAAGGAAGACACACACCATGGGTTAGAAAAAGGAACCTCGTTCCACCTGGCCTGGAACATCAGCATATCGTGGAGAATGGCAGTCCAAGGGGATGTATGTATATATGGTGCTCAACTATGGCAATTAGAATCCATGCTTACAGCATGAGACGGTCTGGGTGAAAGTCAGTTTCCTAGCCAAAGAGCGGGGAACTGAGCCCAAATGCATTTCAAAGGTGCAGCTACCTTAACAAAAGCTGTTGCCTTGCAGCAAAGGCAGAGAGCTGATGCTTAGCTCTCCTTACGTACTAAAAAACTGGCAGCCTTCTAAACAGAATTTCAGAGCGAAATTAATCACCTAGGTTAAAAATGGAGGAATTCATAATGTCTCAACACGTTTGGATTCCAATTGAGTTTGTTCCTCTTAGCATGCAAATGATTTTAACTCTGACAATTGTGGTTCTGTGTTTCTTTTTTGAGAAAGTTCAGACTAGGATAGTCCTAAAGGAAAGAATTTACAGATAGAATGCTAAATTGTCAACAATGATAATGAAGGAAAGAGGGAGGCCTTTCCTGATAAATAAGGCAAAATTAATAGCAGCTGGAGCAAAGCTCCCTGAGTACTAGGTGCCTGTCAGGAGTTTCTGGTATTGGTCCACCAGTGAAATACAGTTGAAACTAGATTTCAAGGAATAACAAACACAGTTTTAATTGCAGCATGGGATGGCATGGTTAGACATGCCAAGACTTTTGCAATGTTGTTTCTTTACTTGATTTTTGTTTAGATGTCTTTGATTTTCCTATATCGTGAGGTAGAAAGGATATTTTTCTGGTTTGGCATTGCTAAAACATAAGAGATTTTTGAAGATTTTGGGCAGATTTTGAATTGTCATTACAGTTCAAGGTTGCTCTTTGCATTACACAGTTACTTAAATCTGGGATTTAAGTGAAATATTTGAGCAGTGTGGTACTGGCACACACCCTTTATCCCTTAATCCCATCACACTAGAGGAAGAAACAGGCAGATATCTGGATTCTAGACCAGTCTGGTTTAAACAATGAAGGCAGGGTGGGAACCCTGCTGAGAAGATACGACTGCTTGCTAGACAGTCTAGAATTCAAAAAAGACACATTTTTCCCTTGATGTTAAGGTTAATAATGTCCTTACTGATCTAATGGATAACATAATCTTAAATTTATGTAAAGAGAAGGGGTCACAAGCCAGTCTCAGTTGTGGGGCTCCCACTGGAGAACTGGTTTCAAGAAGGATGTTGCCCCTAAAAGAGATCTGTTAATTGCTGGGTGTGGTGGTGCATGCCTTTAATCCCAGAACTTGGGAGGCAGAAGCAGGCTAATCTCTGTGATTTCAAGGCTAGCCTGGTGTACAAACTGAGTCCAGGACAAGGATACACAGAGAAATCCTGTCTCTGGGAAAAAAAGAGAGAGAGAGAGAAAGAGATGTATTCCATTAACCAATATAAGAACCCAGAGTTAGGCTTGGGAAGAACATGCAAACTGCATGCCTCCCACAGCCAACAGTTAAGAAAAGCTAATGTAAAATAGCATATCATGCTATTTTACACTAATCTCCTTAAGAATGTAGCTTCCATGGGAGAATTGGAGCTCAAACTAATACAAAAAATTGTTTAATTAATGTTATTGTTTAATAAGGGTAATTCAATTATTTAAATTCATACTTTGATCCCAAAACTTGGGAGACAAGGAAAAAACAGGTTCCTTGTATGTTCGAGGCCAATCTAACCTACGGAGCTCTACAGAGCAAATCAAGAAAGCCCAAGCTACAAAAACCCTGTCTCAATAAGGATAGATATATCCACATAGAAATTAAATCTCCAAAGAAAGGAGAAAAGGAAAGAAGAAATATATAAATGCATAGCTTTGATCCCAAAACATGGGACACAAAGGCATAGACAGATTGCTTCCTCTTGAGTTTGAGGCCAACCTAATCTACAAAAAGCCAGAACAACACAGAATAAACCTGTTTTAATCAATTAATACATATATGTCAACTGTAGAGGAGAATACTAAAACTCCATACAATCTTATTCTGTATTTTCAATTTAAAATAGATTTTATATATAGCATATATATGTAATACTGTTACACACCATCCTTTCATATGGCATAAATGGAGACTTACAAATGTCTTTCTTCTGTTCAAACAAAGAACAGAAAATATTCCTTAAGTGATTTGTTCATCCTGCACATCCAAGGCATTTTGGTAATTGCAGAACTATATGTTAATTGTGAAAAATTATATATTTTCAGAACAAAGGGACCAGAGTCCAAAGAAGACAAGTAACCCAGATGATCCAGCCTCATAGAATGTCTCAATAGCTGTTTCCTCAAAAATCTGCATCAAGAACAACTTCAAACAGCTTGCTGAGATGGCCCAGACTCAAGGACTGAACTTTCCTACCAAAGTCCAGCTTCAAAGTACAAACTGCTCAGGACATTCAAATTGTTAAGCACATAGAGACTGGACAACAAATGTTACAATTTACTTGCTTAACCTTTTTTTTTTTTCATTTTATTTGGGCCCCTAAAGAGGTTTTCTGTGTCCCAATTCAGCAGGAAGAAGTTTTAAGAGAGCAATGTCCCATTCCCAAAACGTGGGGTGGATGATGGAGGATGTTTAGGAGGAATGGTTACAAATTGTTATATGGTCATGTTAAGCAAGGTATAGAAAGTTAGACTTGAAGATCTCTTTTTCTTTTCTCTATCCTTCTTTCTGTCTTATATAGTGAGAAAAGACTTGAAAAGAAAAAGAAGGGGAATATATGTGTATAATATAGAAATGATCAGATATAAGGATAGAATATTGAATCTTCTCTGAAACTCAAAACTTGTTATTCTCAAATAAGGTTATCTTTTTATACATTGGTATAGAATTTTATATATTGATACAAAAATAAGATTAATTTTGATTCATTAGTATAGAATTTTATATTTTGACACATAATATGTATATTTCAACTCTTATATAATGTATTGTTCCTATACAACTCATTTAAAGGTGTAGGTTTACTTCCAATCCTTTTATGGGTTGCTATTGCAATCTATTTAGGAGTCTGGGTAGTACAGGTTGATTGCTGGCCAGTCAAGCTTCTGGTCATGTCAAATACTAGTCTTAATTTATCACAAAATAGACTTAATAGGTTAAACAGATAGTAAATTGTTAAAATATACAGTTTTTTCATAGATAGACAGAAGATAGATGATAGATAGATTTATAAATAAAACGATAGATGTCTTCAAAACACTCAGAGGCATACAGAAAATGGCATTTAAAGATGTTTTTATTATTTTAAGAATTGTTTGACTTAAGACAGTCAGCTCTTGACAGCTCCCATTTTACTTGGAAGAAGACAATGAGCATCAAAAAGAAATCTCCCATCAGGAGATAATTCCTCAAAAAGAAATCT
>CAJQZJ010032698.1:579258-618228 GCA_907164525.1 Lophiomys imhausi | reverse complement strand
AGGAGATAATTCCTCAAAAAGAAATCTCCCATCAGGAGATAATTCCTACTGGGCAAAAATGCCTCTGCTCTCTCAACAGATTATATACAGTCCAAAGATGGACCAGAACTTAAATGCAGGTAAGTCGATGTCCTGATTCTGCAGAGACAGAATGGGAAAATCCTTATTTCCTGCTGCACAATTTAGTCTGTGAAAAATGCTTGGCCAGAAGGCTGAAGATGATGCTCCAACGATATCAAGAGATATTTGGGACAGTATAGGCAACAAACTGTCATATTTCTTTTTGGAAGCTGCTCTCCTATGCTTCCTAGTCATTCAAATAATAACTTTATCCCTTCTTATGTCTTTGATGGGGTTGAAGGAATAATAGTTATAAAATTTCAATTGAACTTGAGTTGTTTAGGATTTAAAAGGATATTTTCAAGTCTAAATAAAATCTTTAGGTTTATAAATATAGGATATGAAAGAAATTATTTAGGTTCAGAACTTTAGACACACCAAGATAGATAGATGATTTTTTTCTTCTTCAAGATTGCCTGATACAAATAGGCTAAACAAGTGTGTAACTTTTATATATGCTTTTCTTGATTGTTTCATATTTGTTCTTATTGTTTTTACTATATGAGCTAAAAAAATTTAGCCTTTTTTTAGACAAAAGGAGGGAATTTTTGGTGGAGTGTTAAGCATTCTAAATGTTAATTAATTGGTCCTGTTTGCCGTCTGTAACTTATACTGACTCTGATTGGTTAAATAAAATGCTCAGGCCTGAGATTGGGCAAAGACAGAGAAAGGTGGGACTTCCTGGGATTAGGACAGAAAGCCTGCGCTTTAGAGAGAGGATTACAGCTTTCCAGCCACCAGCAGGAAGAAGAAGGCAGTCCAGCCACGAGCAGCAGGAAGGAAGACACACACCATGGGTTAGAAAAAGGAACCTCATTCCACATGGCCTGGAACATCAGCATATCGTGGAGAATGGCAGTCCAAGGGGACATATGTATATATGGGGTCATATTTGGGTAATAGAATTAAGAGCTAGCTTAGATGGGCTAAGATTGCACAACTCAGGCCAAGGCTTGTTAAAATCCATGTAGTGTCCTCTGTGTGTTTTCTTTTATAATGGATGCTTAAGGATTAACAGCCGCTGAATCAATTAAATATAACCTAAATACTGGTTAAATAATTTAACTAATTATTTCTACAAATGACATCCAACATAATTTAATTTTTTTTCAATAAAGAAATCTATTTATAAGATACTGACCTTGGCCAGTAATCTCTGTATGAGTCATGCTATAAGCATTGATCTATTTTAGAACTATTTTTAGAGTGAAATCTGAAACCTAGAAAAGACTTCCCACCCCCTCTTTCTGGATGTTATTTTATTCAGTGTCCTGCCTCATATCAGAGATCAACAGAACAATCACAGCCATTCATGACAGGAGCATTCACACGGACATAGATTCCAACAAAGAGACTAGCTCCTGTGTTTCAGAAAAATCCAAGTTTCTTGCTCAGGGCTCTTACTATAATGACAGCCACTGAGTTTAGATTTTATATCAGCTGGCCCAGCACAATTTAGATAAGTGTTAAGAAATTGTGGAGTTTTTTGAGTATTTCTTAGTGATTCTAGGGGAAAAGCTGATTGTATTTCAGATCCAGTGCTTAGTTTGTATGTCACTGTATGTCACTGACTGAAGATCCCTTTCATGTGCTTGCCAAGGCCTGTGAGACAATCACCCTATGATGGGATCCTGTCTACTACTACAATTCCTATACCATGGAATCTTGATCACTTGAAAGGTAAACCTATGGCAATCACAGGAATTGAAATGAATTGAAAGAAAAGCAACATTGGCCCCATGCGTAATCTTGTTTGGTCCTTTCTACTATCCAGTCTACCCTGCACTATCCATCATGAACTTCCAGGAAGTAGGGTTAGAAGAACTGTCTGTTTAGTTATCAGTGTTCCTTTTGGAGAGGAGTTGAGAAAGGGGAGAGAGACAGAGAGAGAGAGAGAACTCCACTTTGCTTCTCAAATGTTAAATCCACTATCTATGAATGCAACAAGTAAGGAGACTCTTACCTAACAAACTGACTCACACATGATTCTGGATTTGGGTTCAGATCATTAAATGACTTGGATGACATGGAAGCCTCAGACAATTCCCCAAGGCTGTACTTTTTATTACAGGCATTCACAAAAGCACTGCTTCTGGGGCCAGCTTTCACACACACAGGAAAAATAGAAATTAGGATCTTTGGTTAAGGAAATCTATCAGAGTGACAGAAAGCCCTCAGCCCTCCTTCTTCTCCCTTGGGGACTTCTCATTCTTTCAACAACAACAATTATGAGAATTCATTTGGAGAATGAAGTCCTGTAACTGTGAAACTTGATGCAGTTGAAAACCATCAATTTGTTATCTCTTTCCCACACCTAAGGAGTGGCCTCAAGTGGTAGTGTTCTGTGAGTACATTCTGTGTGTCTTACTTCACAAGCCATAACATGCCTCACTGGGAGTATATTTTGACTATGTATGCACAATTATGTCTTGTTTTAAATTAAGTTGTTAATGGTGGAGGAGATTAACAGCTACCCACATACTGGTGTGAACTTTCAACTGAACAAGAAGAAAAAGCTGCAGACACCTTCCATATCTCTATACATACAACTAACAAGGCAGTGAGCTATGCAACCTAGAATTAGTTCAAGCCAGAATTACGAGATTCTAATTTTCCATGTGGTCTTCCTGTCCTGAACCCTGAGGCTCCTTGCAGTTACTCAGGAGTTTGCACTCTGGACCACCTCAACCTAATTAACTTGGGCTCCATTGTGGAGATTCATTCAAACATCCCATCCTACTGTCAGTCTGCCTGGTATCTCTGCTGGTTGGTCTAATAATTCACATTAAAAAGTCAACTAACATCCTATGTTCAGATACCCAAACCCCATCACAAAAGCACAAACATCACAATAATCCAACACAGCACATATCTCCTCCAGAAATCGACCCCATAGAAATGTTCTCTAAGGACAACAATTAAGAAATTCAAGAGCTGGAATTCAAAAGACAAGGAAAAAAAAACATGCTCAATGATTTCAAAGCAGTCAAACAGAACACAAATAGTCACTGGGTGATTTTAAGAGGCTAGGAATGAAACTATCGAAGTCTGAGATAGCTCAAGCAAACTGTTGATTGAAATAATGAGGACAATTCAGGAAATGAAATTCAAATTCAATAAAGAGACAAAATACTAAAGAAAATGCAAACTGAAGCAGGATATGAAAAGCCCAGCTAACCTCATCTGAAGCTCAATGAAAAGCTTCATAAGCAGAATAGATGGGATAGAAGACAAAATATCAGTGTCTGAAAATAACAGAGAGTAACTGGATCACCCACTCAAAAGAAACACTGAATGCAATGACTATAGGAACTTTGAGACACTATGAAAACACCAAACCTGTGAATCATGGCAACTAAGAGGAATTCCAGGTCAAAGGCACAGTCACAGTCAATGCTTTATAAAACCATAGGATAAAATTTTCTAAATCTAGAAAAAGAAAAACCTACCCAGACATAAAAGTCTTACAAAATAACACATAAGCGTGACCTGAAAAGTAACTCCCTGTACTTCCTATAATTAAAGCACTGAATACACATACTAAAGAATGTGGGTACTGGAAACTCTAAGAAAGAACCAAGTCAAATATAAGGCAGATCCAACTGCCAACCCAGAAGATGACCAAACGTATGTATTAAAATTAAAGGATAAATTTTAAAATTCTACAATCAAAAAGAGACTAAAAGAAGATATGAACATAAAGCCAGCTAGCTATACAAAGCCACTGAAAGGAACTCTTAGGACTTAAGAGAAAGATAAACAAATCTTAGAGGTCACAGAGAAAAAATTAACAATAATGGGAGATTTAATCAAAACAACCTCAAAAAAGAAAAAAAGCACCACAAAATTGACAGAATGACAAAAAACTAATATGTATTTTTTTATAACAGATCTGAATATTAGTAATCTCAATTGACCAATGTAAAAAGACATAGACATTCACCTACCATCAAACATAGAGAGTACTTCAGGATAAAAGAATGGAAAAAAACATATTCCACTAAAGAAAATAAGCAGACTATTCTAATATCAGACAAACTAAACATCAAACTAAGTCTATTCAGAATAGAGAAAGCAGGCTCCTTCATGCCAACTAGGGGAAAAATTAATCAAGACTATTACAGTTGTAAGTGTATATGTACCAAACACAGGTACACCAATTCCCAATTTCATAAAAATGTATACCACATGATATAAAACTACAAATTAACTTCAACACAGTAATAGTGAAGTTTAGAAGTAATTATTTAAATTATTGATTAGTATTTGCATTATATTTAATTGGTTGGCAGGTTAAGGATTAACCTGCCATTATAAATGAGCACACAGACACCACATGGATTTTAACAAGACTTGGCCTGGATTGTGTAATCTTAGCCCATCTAAGTTAGCTCCTGATTCTATTCCTCAAATATGACCTCATATATAAATACATTGCCTGGTTTGCTATTTTTCAGGCTTTGCCAATGTTTCAGACCACATGGCATGATCTTCTTTCATCTACCCCATCATGTGTCTACTTCTTCAAACACCTGCTTCTTAGTCTTTCTGCTGGAGATTTATTCTCCCCAAGATGCTCTCTCATTTTTTTTTAAATCTTTCTTTTCTCAAAACATGATTTATTTGTATATCCTTGTCCTGGACTCACTTTGTAGACCAGTCTGGCCTTGAACTCACAGAAATCTACTTGCCTCTGCCTCCTAGGTGCTGGGATTAAAGGCCTGTACCACCATGCCCAGTAACTAACATATTTCTTTTAGAGGCAAAATTCCTCTTGAAACCAGTTCTCCTGTGGGAGCCCCACACCTAAGGAGACAGGCTTGTGACCCATTTCTGTTTACATAAATTTAAGATTATATGTATTTATCCATTAGATTAGTAAGACCATTATTATTTACTACTAAGCAAAAACTTGCATAGCACCTTCAAGGAAAAAAAATGTGTCATTTTGAATACTAGACTGTCTTTAGCAAGAAGCCTTACCTCATCATCAGGATTCCTGCCCTGCCTTCATTGTTTAAACCAGACTGGACTAGAATTCAGAGATCTGCCTGTCTTTGCCTCCAGTGTGATGGGATTAAGGGTGGGTGCCATTACTGCCCTGTTCAAATATTTCATTTAAATCCCTGATAGTAGTAACCCTGTAGCCCAGAAACCAACTCTGAACTGCAGAGACAATTCCAAATTTGTACAAAATCCTTAAAAATAGTTCATGTTTTAGCATTGCCAAACTACAAAAACAACCTTTCTATTTCCAAATATAGGGAAAATCAAAGACATCTAATGAAAAATCAAGCAAAGAAACAAGAAAATTCCAAAAGCCTTAGTCTAACTCTGCCATCCTATGCTGCAATTTTGTTCATCATTCCTTGGAATCTAGCTGTGGCTGCATTACATTGGTGGGCCAGACCCAGATACTGCTGATAAGAACCTAGTAATCATGGAGCTGTGAGCTCCAGCTATCATCAGTTTTGTCTTTGGCCTCCCTCTTTCCCCATTGTCATTGTCGGTAACTTAGCATTCCATCTGTAAGCTCTTTTCTCTACACCTATCTTAGTCTGATCTTTCTCAAAAATGATACACAAAACTACAATTTTCAGTGTTAAAATCATTTGTATGCTAAGAGAAACAAATTCAACTGGAATCCAAATGTATTGAGACATGAATTCCTCCATTTTTAATCTAGGCGGTTAATTTCATTCCTAAGCTCCTCTAGAAGGCTGCCAGTTTTTTAGTACATAAGGAGAGCCTTAGCTCTCTGTCTTTGTTGTAATTGCAACAGCTTCTGTTAAGGTAGCTGCAACTTTGAAATACATTTGGGTTCAGTTTCCTGATCTTTGGCTAGGAAACTGTCTTTCACCCAGGCTTCTCAGGCTGTAAGCACGGATTCTAATTGCCACGGTTGGATGCCATTTGTAGAAAGAATTAAATTGTTTTCTTAATGTTTATATTATTTTTAATTGGTTGGTGGTATTAATTATTTTTTTGGTATTAATTCTTTTTTAATTTATTTTTTAATGTTTATTTATTACTTCAAGTTACATCTCCATCACAGCCCTCTCCCTCCACCCCTCCCAGCCCACCCCTCCTACCCTCTCACCCTTCCCCCAGAATGCATTATTCTTTTTTTTTTCAGTCCAACAAATGGTTCTTTCTCTTATAACAATAAATACAGTACAAAACAACTGAAATAAATAGGCCACAATTCTGAGAGTTATATGGCTTAGCATACATTCTCAATGTCCAGTCCATATGTATTTGGTCCCTGACTTTAACATTCTACTATCTAACTATCTACATGAGTTTAAAGTTCTCTGTCTAACTCAGCTTTCATACTAACTTGCATCACAATTTTAAAAATATCTTCTTAGATCCAGAATGCCCTCTTGATTCCTAAACAACTCAAAATTTAACTATGAGACTCTATCTATCTATTCTTCAACCACCTCAGAGACCTGAGAGGGATAAATATATCTGATTATATAGGAAGTGCAGGGCCTGCAGCTTCCAAAACTAAAAAATGACATACCCGTGGCTGCCTCGACAGTTCCCATTTTCTCTCCAAACATTACAGCATCAATCTTCAGCTGTTTGGCCCCATTTCTCTGACCAACATTAATTGTAGAGCAGAAATTATGAAGGACTTACCTTCCCTGTCTTAATTCTTAACCTAATATTATAAATGAGCACACAGAGACCGCATGGATTTTTTTTTTACAAATCTTGGCCTGGATTGTGCAATCTTACCCCAATCAAGCTAGCTCTTGGCCTGGATTGTGCAATCTTACCCCAATCAAGCTAGCTCTTGGCCTGGATTGTGCAATCTTACCCCAATCAAGCTAGCTCTTGATTTTATTCCCAAAATATCTCCCCATATATACATACATTCCCCTGGGTTGCTATTCTCCACACTCTGCCAATGCTCCAGTCCAGGTGGCAGGATCTTCTTTCATCTACCCATTGTGCGTCTCCTTCAAACACCTGGCTTCTCAAGGTTATTGTATGTGTAATGGGAATTTAAAAATACCTTCCAAACATATAATGGTTTACTATTATAATATAAATGATTAAAATATAAGGAATGTTACCTTAGTGTTTGAACTAGTTTGGTGATGATGAATACCCACTCAGAAGAGGGAGAATATAAACACCATTTAATTTTCTCTACTTGAAAACAACCTTGCAAGTAGAAAAAAAATACTGAAAGGAAAAAAAAAAGAAACAGAGAGTACACAAAATTATCATAAGGATGATCCAAACTATGAAAATCAGAAATGAAATGAGAAGTTTCCTATTAAAAATAATAATGACACATCAGAACTATACTATTTGTAAAGGATTACTCTTTTAATGGGATTTATATGAAGAAAATCTAGGCACAACAAGTGATTTTTTTCAAGAAAAATTGAATGTCATAGATAATGAGAGCATTGTAAAAGTTCAAGGAACATAGTGAGCTGATAGAGTAATAGAAACAGCAGAAGCATGTGCTGTTGGAGCAAGAAATTCTAAATGAACACATTCATAGAATGTTGCTTTGATGTCTTAACTGCTTTCTATAACACGGTCAGTGGTACCACCTTGACAGTGTGGTACATGGAGAAATAGATAAATGTGTTAGTTAAGCACATTTAAGACCAAGTAGGGTGAACTTTTGGTGAAGCTGTATGATCAGCATGTGTGATGGAGAGGAGTTAGCAAAAGAAAACAAACTATCTCAAAGCAGAAATTGAAGAAGAGTTTTGGGAATTCACAGAGATAAGACAGGGTACCCTACAAGTTCAGAGGGAAAGATAATGTGGTACTGGAAAACCTATAAGCCAAGATAAACACAGCTTCAACCACATAGCCCATAGTTGGACATAAGGAAGCAGAAGCCACATGTGATAGGTAATCCATCCAAATACAGATAGCCCTGGTGAAAAGAGATGTACCCTCAGTGCGAAATAATCTTTTCAAGCTTCAAGTCCAGTTGAGGGTTTTGGTAAGACAGTGCTTTCTCCATTACAATGGTCATAAGTGGAGACCAATCACATTTAAAAAATATATATAGATAGTATTGCCCGTATGCATGGTGAATCTTCTTAAGTTAAATCTCTGAAGAAGAAAAAAAAGAACCACCTCATAACCATTTTGAGATGTGCCCTATAGGTGATGCCAAATACATTCAAATTGACAATAAAAATTAATTATCTTCATGACCAAGTTGTTTGTATTCTTCGTGTGAAATGGTAGTTTAACATAAATCAGTCCATGCCATCCAGTGCATGAATAGACTTAAAGGCAGAAATTACATGACAATCACAATAGATACAAGAAACAGTTAAACATGCTCTCACAATAAAAATCCTGAGGAACTATGAATAGAAGGAACACAACACAATATAGTCTATAATCAACACTCCTATAGCATATATTATACTAAATGAGAAACAGTGAAAGCATGTCCTCTGAAATCCAGAATAAGATATGACTGTCTTATAAGACAGCACTTATCATAGTATTCATAGTCATACTGTTTCTTAGCAGGAACAGTACAAGATGAAAGATAGACAGGCATGACTAGAGAAAGAAGATAGGGAAAATCTCAATTTCAGACAATGTGGTTTTATATTTAAAAGAATCTAATGTATCAACTAAAATGATCTTACACTTGATACACTCAACATAGTAGCAAAATTCAAACCAATATCCAAAGTCAGTAACTTGTATATGTCAATGAACTTGTGAAAAAAATTTCTCACTGTGCAGGAAACCTTTGCATAGTTAGAAACTGTTTTAATTTACATGGCAAAGAGATTACAAATAATGGTAACTGAATATGTGGGTGTGTCCAAATACGTATGGACTGGACATTGGGAATGTATACTAAGCCCTATAATTCTCATAATTGTGGCCTAATTATTTCTGTTCTTTTGTATTGTATTTATTGTTATAAGAGAAAGAGCCATTTGTTGGACTGAAAGGGGGAGCCTTTGGGGGAAAACAAGATATACCTTAAACTTAAAAAAAAAAAGCAAGGGGATAGGGGGTTTGAGAGGGAAGAGGGTGAGACTGGAGTGGGGAGGAGGGAGGGGATTGTGATTGAGATGTAACTTGAAGAAAAAAAAACCCTTTATCTTGGGTTTTAATATTCTTAAGAAGTTGAACAGCAGCTTTGAATCCCTTTAAATCTGTGAGACTCAATCAGGTAATGTACTGTCTGAGACATTCATACATATTTATTGACGGACCGAGTCACTAAATAAGCAAAGAGATGAAGCACCAGAGAACACTTGTGCACTCAGTCTGCTGGCATTGTTTACTCTTGACTCATAACCCTTGGAAAATACAGGGAAGGGTACCTGTGTCAGTGATGCCCCACTCACCGAGAAAGCCCATTTCTTCAGCCAGTGTGCTATCAGCATCCCCTCCAAACAACATTGCTCAGGTTGCCAATTTATGACTCACTCTCCACCCAGCTGGTGTCAAGTTTCTCTTCTCATTACCTTCCACTAGGCTTTTGTCCCTTAGTCAAGCCTATTCCATCAGAGAGAAATTTTCACTTTATTAATCCTGCTGAAAAACTCACAAACAGGTAATTACTGTCCATTCACTTCTCCCTTTCCTCCTTCCTTCCCTTCCTCCCTTCCTTATTTCCTCCTTCCCTCCATTCCTCCATCCCTCCCTTTCTCCCTTTCTCTTCTATCTCACATATAAATATAAATGCATATACATGTGCATAACTAGAAAAAACAGATGATGTGTGTGATCACTGCTTTAGCTTTAGTCATTCGTTGAACTGACCTAGCCTTAAAACTAAACTATACCAGCACTCAGGAAGTGGAGACAAGTGGATCTCTGTGAGTTCGAGGCCAGCCTAGTGTACAAAATGAGTCCAGGACAGTCAGGGTTTCTGCCCAGTGCTCTGTTACACAGAGAACCCTATCTTGCAAAAACAATCAGTCAATCAATGAGTAAGTAAGCAAATAAATAAATAAATAGATGAATGAATGAATAAATAAATAAATTGATAAATGAATGAATGAATAGATAAATAAATAAATAAATAAATAAATAAATAAATAAATAATATATTTGTCTTTCCAGAAGTCCTAAAAATATACTGGAAACATCTAAAAATGTAATGCAAACACTTGTGGTTTTTACTTTTTTTTTTTTTTTAACAAGGAGTTTATTAGGTGAAGCAGAGAGCAGTGAATGTAGATGCTCAGTTCTTTTTCTCTACTTAGTCCAAGATCACAACCAGTAAACCATTCCACCACTGTGGTCAAAGGTTTCTACCTCAACGCAATTGAGATTATTCCCCCACAAGCATGTCCATAGGGTTTTCTCCTAGGAGAGTCTAGACTCTCCAAAGATGACATTTAGCAATAATTATCACAATTTGCTTAAAGAAAATGGAGTACTGAATCATATGGTAAGTAAATGGAGAAACAGCTCCTCTTTTCCAATTAATCATGATCAGTACTTGCAGGCTTTCCTGGTGATTATTTGGACTGTTCTTGGAACTGAGAGCTTTAACACTCTGCTTTCCCTGGAATTTGAGCTGGTAGGAAATGCAAATTAGTTGCTTATGTATCTTAAAATTATTCTTTTTCCAAAGTTACCATTTTGTAAGTCAACCTGCTACAGTGAAGGCCAAGAGTATTTTGGGCAGGACAAATTGTTCTTGAATGGTTCATAAAATAAAAGAGTACAAATTTGAAAAGATAAGAGGGAAGGTGGATCTGAGAAGAGTGAGCAGATGAATAAATATAATAAAAACAAGTAAGAAACTTGAACTTCTCAAAGGACAAACTTAAAAAATGTTTTTAAAAGATAATGACAAATGAACAAATGTTCTAAGTATGTAGGTTTCCAAAAGAGAAAAATTAATGTTTTGAACAATATGAGATGGTCAATTTCTCCTAAATTTTGAAAACTTTGAATAGGAAAACAAACATAGACTGTGGAACCTGAAGTTCACAGTTTTTAATATTGATACTCTCATAAGTTATGAGGGAAACAGTATACACATATGATATTGATAAGATTCTGAATGGCACTGTCTTTAAGGAGAAAATTCTTAATGCATTTTAAAATTTGAAACTATGACAAAATTTTCCAATCCACTAACAAAAAATTTATCCTTAGGGAGGATGGTGCAAAGTTGTGTAAAGACTTTAATTACGTCCATCATTGACGAGAACAAAAGCTATAACAATTTAAAAGCACACCAATAGCAACTTGTTAGAATATTATTTTTATATTTATATAAGAGAATACTAAGCAGTCTTATAAAATAATTAGATATTGTTTCCTCCTGTGATATTGAGTAATTATCAAGACTTCTACATAAAAAAGATGCAATGCAAAGTGCTATAAATTGTACCCAAGTTTAATAAAGCATAAAAGATGCATTAGTGAACATATTTGTATTTCCATAGAATATCTCTGAAAGGACAATTAGGAATCAGAGAACTGTGGTTGCCTCTGGGAAGGACAACTGGAAACTGGGGTTTGAGTTGTGTACAGTTGCAGGCCAACTTACTTCTTTTGAATCAGGAACTCAGCTGTTCTGCCTCAGTCCTTAAAGCCAGGCACAATTTCCTTTAGGCCACTGTTTGGAAAGATCAAACCCCTCTAGGCAAAAGCTGAGCCACAGGGTTTAGTCCTTGGCCTTTTGGTGTCTTGCTCAGGCTTTCTTTGCTCACCAGCTTCTTTCTGCTTCAGGGAAATCTGGCCATCAAATGATGGCCAGCACTTTTTTCAGCAGGACTCTTGGAGCTCTCTAGCATCAGGGGCCTCTTCCCTTTCTGGGCTCCATGCACTGTCCTTAAATAAGAGGAACTCTGTTTCAGCTTAATTTGGGTTCCGCCCACTTAGCAGCTGAAAACAATGTCAGGCCAGATACTTTGTTTCTTCAAGTCTATTGAGTCTTTCCTGTTTTTGCTGACTTCACCCTTGTTTTTCAGTCTATTAAGTCTTTCCTGTTTTTGCTGACTTCATGCTGATAATGCTCTTCAGGCCCCGAATTAAGAGACAGTATCAGAAACTCCTATATATTTTCTAAATCTAATTTATCTAACTCCTACATGCAGTTGCCTTTCTGTGTCTGGAAGACACAGTTTCTTTGTTGTTATCTTCTGCTTCTGACTCTTACAATCTCCATGTCCCCCTGTCACAGTGATTCCTAAGCACTGGCGGGAGGGGTTATAATATGGGTGACTCAGTAAGGGCTGAGTATTCACTAGTCTGTTATTATATTTAAACACTTCTACCACGCATTCTACCTCCTCTTTCTTGACAACACCCCTTACCAGTTTCGTGACCTCTATGGGAATTCCCAATGAAAAACAGATATCTAAAGACTCAAAGGTAATCTCTACAAATGAGAGAAAGCATGAGATGTTTCTCTTTCTGAGCCTGGCCTATCTCATTCTGTTTCCAGGCCTGCCTTGGTTACTGTCATATTTTTGTGAAAAGACACATGACATAGTTAACTCTTATAAAAAGAAGAACTTAGTTGGAGTTTGCTTGTAGTTATAAGAGGTTAGTATATGATAATCAGAATGGGAAGCAGGCAAGAATAGAGCTGGAATTATAGCTGAGAGCTTTCGTCCTGTTGCAAAGGCAGAAAGAGCAATATTTGAATATTTTGAATGTTCAAAAGCCCACCCCAAGTGGCACACCTCCTCCAAAATGGCCACACCTCTTAATGATTCCAATACAGTTCCACTAACTAGGGACAAAGCATTCAAAAGCATTTAGGCTGTTTGCAATTCCTGGCTATTGTGAATAGATCAGCAGTGAACATGGATGAGTATCTCTGTAGTAAGATATTGAGTCCTTTGGTCCAATGCCCAAGTGGTACAGATGGATCATACAACATGAGTGTAGAAAAACTCCAGGCCTTGAAGGAGTCAGGTTCTATGCTCCAAATTTAGAACAAGCCTTTCAGCATCCTTTCTCTGCACTGCCAATGACTACGGCACAAACAGCTAAGATCATTTTCAGACACAGTGGTGTTTCAAGCTTTGTGAGGAAACTGTAATGATTTTCAGTGGCTGCCTTACTCTGCACTCCCACCAGCAGTGTGTCCCTCACATTTACACCACATCTGCTATCATTTCCTTTTTTTGTGATCTTAACCATTCTGCCTGAAGTAAGATGAAATATCAAAGTAGTATTAATAGGCATTTTCCTGGTGGCAAAGAACGTTAATTTTTTCAAAATATTTATCATCCATTTGTATTGCAGTTTTTGTTAATTTTCTGTCTATTTTCATGCCTCTTCTTTATTTGTAATGTTTGATTTTTTAACATTCAGTTTTAATTTTTTGTATATTCTAGATACTAAGCCTTTGTCAGATGTATAGCTGGCGATGATTATTTTCCCATTCTGAAAGCTGTTTCATAACTTACATGATGCTGTACTATGCTGTGTTGGGCAAATACTTCTTACTTTCACATGTTTCCATTTATTAGTTGTTGGTCTTACTATCTGCATCACTGGAGTCTGTTCATAAAGTTCTTTTCTATGTCTGTAAGTTTACTCACATTCCCTATGTTTTATCAGATCCAGGGAATCACATCTTATGTTAAGGGTCTTATTCCATCTGCAGTTGAGGAGGAGTTGCTTCATGATGAGAATGCAAGGCTGACTTTTTCATCCTTCACTCTTGGAGAGAGAAAAGCAGTTATCCTATAAAGAGCTGTGAGTGTCCAGGCCCCTTCCCAGTGTTAACATTAACCTCCATAGCAAATACTTTGCCCCAAAAACTTGATGCCAAATGTAAGTAAAGTTAATCCCAAATTGCCACTAATCAGAGGTATTAGGCAGACACAAAAATGTGCCTTTCAAAATGAAAATTTAGTACCAAATATCCTCATAGATAAAATATAAGAAATATGAAAACTGTAACAAAATGTCTTTAGAAGTGACCAGAGTACTCCACTGAGAGATATCAGAAGGAAGAAATGAATGCTTTGAATCATCAAACAAACTGGAAAAGCAATCAAATAGATGCTTACTAATAAATATGTATTTATAAAAAGAATCAGGAACTCAATTAAAAGTAGAAATAAATGAATAAAGAATTAGTAGAGAAGTTGGTGTGAAATAAAAAAACAATGTATGAAAATATGGCATGTTAGAAACATGACATATGAACTACAGAATAAATTATTAAAACCCAATGCAGCGACTCATGTCTGAAATCATAGCACTGGAGAGGCTAAGGCAGGAGTACCACTGTGAGTTTCAGGACATCCTGAGCTACATAATGAATTGCAGGTCAACCTGAGTTAACTAGTGAAACCCTCCTAAGAAACATAACTAAATAATAACAGGTTCAAATTTATATTGAGCAGACTTCCAGTCAAGTAAAATTACCCTAGGTTCTGTTTTGTTGGTTTTGTTTGTTTGCTTTTGGGTTTGGTTTATTTCTGTTTGTTTTTCATACTTCAATGTTTGTTTTCTTGTAGAAAAACAAAAGAAATCAATTTTGAAATTGAAGAAGCCTATTAAGCCCCCCAAAATATAAACAATAATTATTCTCTTTCAACATCTCTGGACTCACCTCCCCAATAAAAAGACACAGGCTTACAGAATGGATTAGTAAACAAAACCCATCATTTTGATGCATACAAGAAACACACCTCACTAACAAAAATAGACTCTATCTCAGTGTAAAGAGCTGGGAAAAGATTTTCCAAGCAAACAGTCCCAGGAAGCAAGCTGGAGTAGCCATGTTAATATCAAATTAAATAGACTTTCAACTGAAATTAATAAAAAAAACAATAGGGAAAGACACTACATACTAGTAAAAGGAAAAATGTATTAGGATGGCATCTCAACACTGAATATCTATGCCCAAAATGCAAGGGCACCCACATTTGTAAAAGAAACTCTTCTAAATTTAAACCACACATTGACCCACACAATTCCATCAATAGTGGGAGACTTCAGCACCTCACTGACACCAATGGACAGATCATTGAGACAGAAACCAAACAGAGAAATAATGAGAATAACAGAGGTCATGAACCAAACGGACCTAATAGATATCTACAGAATATTTCACCCAAACGCAAAGGAATATACCTTCTTTTCAGCACTCCATGGAACCTTCTCCAAAGCTGACCAAATAGTCAGACACAAAGCAAGCTTCAACAGATACAAGAATATTGAAATAATCCATTCTGTCTTATTAAACCACCATGGATTAAAGTTGGACTTCAACAACAACAGAAATTAAAAAAAAAAAAACTACACATTCATGGAAACTAAGCAACTCTCTACTCAGTGACTACTGGGTCAGAGAACTTATAAAGTGAAATCAAAGACTTCCTCAAATCCAACAAAAAAAATCACAAAATGCCCAAACCTATGGGAAACAATGAATGCAGTGCTACGAGGAAAATTCATAGCACTAAGTGCCTTCAAAAAGAAAATTGTGACAGCCCATATTAGCAACTTAACAGCAGACCTGGAAGTGCTAGAAAAAAAACAGAAGCAAACATTCCCAATAGAAGTAGACAGCAAGAAATCATCAAACTCAGTCCTGAAATTAACAACTTAGAAACAAAAAAAGAACAATACAAAGAAACCAAGAGTTGTTTCTTTGAGAAAATCAACAAAATAGACAAACCCTTAGTTTGCTAAAAGCAGAGAGAAAATACCCAAATCATTAAAATCAGAAATTAAAATGGAGAAATAACGACAGACATCCAGGAAATCAAAAGAATCTTTAAGTCTTACTTTAAAAAACCGGTTCTCCACAAAGTTTGGAAAACTAAGTGAAATCTTCTTGATAGATTCTACCTAACAATGTTAAATTGAGATCAGGTCAATGAATTAAACAGTCCTATAACCCCTAAAGAAATAGAAGCAGTCATTAAAAGTCTCCCAAACAAAAAAAGCCCAGGGCTGGATGGTTTCAGCACAGAATTCTACCAGACCTTCAACGAAGAGATAATACTAATACTCTTCAAACTATTCCACAAAATAGAAACAGAAGGAACACTGCCAAACTCATTCTATGAGGTCACAGTCACCCTGATACGTAAACCACACAAAGACCCAACAAAGAGGGAATTTGGGACCAATTTCCCTCATGAACATAGTTGCAAAAATACTTAATAAAATACTGGCAAATTGATTCCAAGAACACAACAAAGTATCATACACCATAATCAAGTAGGCTTCATCCCAGGAATGCAGGGATGGTTCAACATACGAATATCCATCAACATAATCCACCATATAAACTAGCTGAAAGAAAAAAAAAACTACATGATCATCTCACTAGATGCTGAATAGGCATTTGACAAAATCCAACACCCCTTCATGCTAAAAGTCCTGGAGACAGCTGGCATACAAGGACCATACATAGAAATGATAAAGGCAGTGGCCAACATCAAATTAATTGGAGAGAAACTTAAAGCATTCCCCCTAAAATCAGGGACAAGGCAAGGATGCCATATCTCTTCAATATAGTACTTGAAGTTCTAGCTAGAATAATAAGACAACTAAGGGAGATCAAGGGGATACAAATTGGAAAGAATGAAGTCCAAAGTATTGCAGATGATATGATAGTATACATAAGTGAGCCCAAAAATTCTACCAGAGAACTCCTACAACTTGTAAACACCTTCAGTAAGGTGGCTGGATACAAAATTAATTTTAAAAAATTTGGAAGCCCTTCTTTATACAAAAGATAAACAGCCCGAGAAAGCCAGTGGTGGTACTCACCAGACTTCAGAGCACTCAGCTTCCACGCAGTTCCTGCACCAAAAAGGAGGGACCAGTCGAGCCACAGGAATAGGAACAGGTATATTCTTGGTGGAACCATTATGACGGTGATCCACAGCGCATTCTGAGCTACAGGAGAACTGTGGGACTACCTCGATTTATTTCCAGCACAGTGGCGATCTGGGAAGGTCAAGCATAGCTGGGCTTGCCCAGAAAGGTATTGGACATACAGGTCACTCTTCTGGATATACAATCACATGGAAGAACAATGTTCCCGTACAATGCAGATGGCTGCTCCACCTGCACCAGTGCACAGGTTCAATCTCTGCAGGGCCTTGGCAGGCAGCCCCAACCACCAGATAGAAGTACCTCTCTCTTCCTGAGTGCACAGCTTCCACTCGATTGCCCCAGCAACCAAGGGAGAGCAGTGATGCCTCTGAAACAGTAAGATCGGAGCAGGCTGAAAGGCAGGCAGTCAGGTTAAAAGGCTGAGGAGCTCCACTGAGTCCAAGCCCAGTAGAGGACAGGGTATTGTGTTCATTTGAAGCCAATGCAGCTTGCCCTTTCTCTGCAGGATACCCTGTCTTCAACATCGACAGCCCCAGCATGGGAGCAGCAAGTTCTTGGCCTTCTTGGAGATTGTGCACCACCTGAGTGACTCAGATTACAAGGGCTTACTGCTTAGGGCCGAGAGTCACAGAGGTACCCTGGGGACAACCTAAATGAAGCCCCCAGGGGGGATCACAACCACAGACCTGACCCTTTGACCATACACACGAGCAGCAGGCGATCTGCTGCTCTATTCTACAATCTGCGGTCCTCCGAGCTCCACCAACAGCATTAGGAAGACCTGCTAGAACCCAAGATTCTGCAGGCTGCAATAGTGCATCCCATCCAATCCCTGACCTGAGTTCCCAGTTGTGACACAATGGGAAGGGGTGAGCTCTAGGGGTTCCACTGAGACCCAACACCCATCTCAGGACCCAACCTAGCTTGTTTTGAGCCACAGTCCACCAAGTGTACACAGACTATACACCAAAGTTTCCTCCTTAACATCAGATCAAGAAGACACCAGGAACAATCAGATAAGGGCAACCTGATGGCTAAATGTCAGTGAAAGAACAGATTTGACAAAATTCAGGGAAATATAACTCCAACAGCCCTGACCATCCCACCACAGCTGAAACACATGAAAATGATGACAAATCTATACATTGGAACGTGATAGAGTCCTTACAAGAAGAAATTAAATCACTGAAAGAATTTAGAGACTCCTCAGTTTTACAAACAAAAGCAATGGAGAATACCATTAGAGACCTCTAACCCAATGCATCTCAACATGAACGAGAAAGAGACAAAGCAATGACAGAATTGACAGATTTGCTGGCAAAGACAAGAAAACTGGAGCAGGAAACTTCTAAAATGAATAGAATTGTTCAAGACTTGAAATTGGAAGTGGAAGCAATAAAGAAAACACAAGCAGAGATAATCTTTGAGGTGGAAAATCAAGAGAAGAGGAAAAGAACTACAGATATGAGTATCAACAATAGGATATAAGAGATGGAAAACAGACTCTCAGGCATGGAAGATTATATTTAAGAAATCAGTACGACCACCAAAGAAAACTAGGAATCTAAAAATGTTCTCACCCACAACATCCAAGAAATCAAGGAATCAATGAAAAGACAGAGCCTAAGAATTACTGGCATAGAGAAAAAAGAAGACTCCTAACTTCAGATCCAGGAAACATCTTCAAGAAAATCATAGAAGAAAACTTCCCAAACTGGAAAAAAAGATGCCAATAAAATTCCAAGAGGCATGCAGAACACCAAACAGAAAAGACCAGAAAAGAAATTCCTCTCACAACATAATAATTGAAACTCCCAATGTACAAAACAAAGAAAGAGTATTAAAGCGGTAAGAGGAAAAGTTCAAGTAATGAAAATGAAGGCACAACATACCCAAACCTATGGGACACAATGAAAGCTATACTATGAGGAAAGTTCATAGCACTAAGTGCATTCAAAAAGAAAAAATCGTGACAGCTCATATTAACAAGTTAACAGCAGAACGGGATGAACTGGAAAAAAAAAGAAGCAAACACTGCCAAGAGGAGCAAAGGGCAGGAAATCATCAAACTTAGGACTGAAATTAGAAACAAAAAGAACAATACAAAGAATCAATGAAACCAAGAGTTGGTTCTTTGAGAAAATCAACAAAACAGACAAACCCTTAGCCAAATTAACTAAAGGGCAGAGGGGAAAAAGACTCAAATCAACAAGATCAGAAATGAAATAAAAACAGACATTGAGGAAATCCAGAGAATCTTTAGGTCTTACTTTAAAAGTTTGTACTCGACCAAATTTGAAAACTGAAGTGAAATGAACATTTTTCTATATAGATTCCACCTACCAAAGTTAAATCAAGATCAGGTTAACAGATTAAACAGCCCTATAACCCCTAGGGATATGGAATCAGTCATTAAAATTCTCCCAAACAGAAAAACCCCAGGGCCAGATGGCTTCAGCATAGAATTCTACCAGACCTTCAAAGAAGAGATAATACCAACACTCTTCAAACTTTTCCACAAAATAGAAAGGGAAGGAAAACTGACAAACTCGTTCTATGAGGCCACAGTCACCCTGATTCCTAAACCACACAAAGACCCAACAAAGAAAGAGAACTTCAGACCAATTTCCCGCATGAACATAGATGCAAAAACAGTTAATAAAATACTGGCAAACTGAATCCAAGAACATATCAAAAGTATCATACACCATGATCAAGTAGGCTTCATCCCAGGAATTCAGGGATGGGTCAACATATGAAAATCCATCAACGTAATTCACCATATAAACAATCTGAAAGAAAAAAAAAACACATGATCATCTAGCTAGATGCTCAAAAAGCATTTTAAAAAATCCAACACCCCTTCATGCTAAAAGTTCTGGAAAGAATGGGCATAAAAGGACAATACCTACCTAGAAATGATAAAAGCAACATACAGCAAGCCAATAACCAGCATCAAATTAAATGGAGAGAAACTTGAAGCATTTCCTCTAAACCCAGGAACAAGGCAAGGATGCCCACTTTCACCATATCTCTTCAATATAGTACTTGAAGTTCTTGCTAGAGCTATAAGACAACTAAAGGAGATCAAGGGACTACAAATTGGAAACAAAGAAGTCAAATTATCCCTATTTGCAAATGATATGATAGTATATATATAAGCGACTCCAAAAATTCCAACAGAGAACTCTTACAGCTGATAAACAACTTCAGCAAGGTGGCTGGATACAACATAATTCAAAAACAATCAGAAGTCCTTCTTTACACAAAAGATAAATGGGGTGAGAAAGAAATTAGGGGAAAAAAAACACCCTTCACAATAGCCAAAAACAATATACAATGCCTGGGGGTAACTCTAACCAAGCAAGTGAAAGTCTTGTATGGCAAGAACTTCAAGTCCTTGAAGAAAGAAATTGAAGAGCCCATCAGAAGATGGAAAGATCTCCCATGCTCATGGATAGGTAGGATCAACAAAATAAAAATGGCTATCCTACCAAAAGCAATATATAGATTCAATGAAATTTGTATCAAAATACCACCACAATTCTTTACAGACCTGGAAAAAATGATTCTCAACTTCATATAGAATAACAAAAAACCCAGAATAGCTAAATCAATCCTGTACAAAAAAAAAAAAAAAAAAAAATCTGGAGGTATCACCATCCCAGATTTGTACTGGTATAGAAACAGACCAGTGGATCAATGGAATTGAACTGATGACCCAGAAATTAACTCACTCACCTATGGTCACTTAATTTTTGACAAAGAAGACAAAAACCGTACAATGAAAGAAGGACAGCATCTTCAACAAATGTGCAGGTCTAACTGGATGTTGACATGTAAAAGAATGAAATTAGACCCATACTTATCACTTTGCACAAAACTTAAGTCCAAGTGGATCAAAGACCTTAACATAAGGCCTGACACACTAAATCTAATAGAAGAGAAAGTTGGGAAAAACCTCGAACTCATTGGCGCAGATGACAACTTCCTGAACAGAACACCAACAGCTCAGGCTCTGAAACCAACAATCAATAACAGGGACCTCAGGAAACTGAAAAGCTTCTGTAAGCCAAAAGACACTGTCATTCAAACAAGAGGGCAACCTACAGATTGGGAAAAGATCTTCAACAACCCCTCAATTTACAAAGAACTCAAGAAACTAAATGCCAAGAAACCAAATAATCCATTCAAAAAATGGGGGACAGAGCCAAAGGGAGAATTCACAAAGGAGGAATCCCTAATGGCTGAGAGACACTTGAAGAAATGCTCACCATCCTTAGTCATCAGAGAAATTCAACTTGAGAGGACTCTGAGATTCCATCTCACACCTTCAAAATGGCTAAGATCAAAAGCTCAAATGACAGCACATGCTGGCGAGGGTGTGGAAAAAAGGGGAACTCTCCTCCATTGCTGGTGGGAGTGCAAGCTTGTACAACCACAATGGAAATCAGCCTGGCAATGTCTTTGAAAACTTGGAATAGCCCTACCTCAAGACCCAGTCATACCACTTCTGGGTTTACATCCAAATTATTCCTCACCAAACCACAAGGACATTTCCTCATCTATGTTCATAACAGCTTTATTTGTAATAGCTAGAAAGTGGAAACAACCAAGATGTCCCTAAACTGAGGAGTGAATAAAAAAAAAGCTGTGGTACATCTACACAATGGAATACTACTCAGCCATCAGAAACAAGAAAATCATGCAATTTGCAGCCAAATGGATGGAACTAGAGAAGCTCATCCTGGATGAGCTAACTCAGACTCAGAAGTATGTACATGGCATCTATTCACTTATAATCACTTTTTAGACATATAGTACAGGATAACTATGTGACAAACAATGCACCAAAGGGAACAAACAGGAACATAGACTCTGTTACCTGTTAATGAGACACTTTGCCCTAGTGGTGCTGTCTGGTAGGCCCCCAGTGTTTGAGGAGGCTCTTGGCCCTCTTATGACTGCTGAACTGGGATGGGGGACTGATATGTAGGGACACTCTACTCTGGAGGAGTGGGATGGAAGGGATAGGGGATAGAGGGTGGGAGGGTGGGACTGGGAGGGTGGAAAGAGGGTACTGTGATGGAGATGTAACCTGAAGTAATAAATAAATATTTTAAAAATGTCCATGACTGAGACCACCTTGCCTACTGGGTGTGCTATAGTTATACATTCTTCTGTATAATAAATTGAAGCAGGAATGAAAGAAACCATTTTTCTTCATCTCCTTCAGCCTTGTCAAATTGCTGGCACATATAGTCAGAGTCCCATTTAATTTTTATTTTTTTAGAAGACTAAACACATGAGGTTTTTAGGGTAAAGGAATATTTTAATTAATGATTTTAATTCTTCTGTTTTTTGTAATAATTAAAATACTATTTAATTTAAAAGTTATCATATTACTATAAGATATAAGTGAAACATGATTTGAAAATAGTATTGCATATCGTATGCATTTCATAAACTTCTGTGTCTTTCTTATAGGTACAACTCAGATAATGCTGAGGCACAACTTAAGAGAAACAAGAATAGTTACCAAGTCCAGTGGGTGATTATAGTACTTATCCAGGAAAAAAATGCTCTTGGCTCTTCAAACAGCTTATAGAAAAAATTAGAAATCAAAATAAGCCAGGAAAAAAAACCTGTTAAACTCTAAGTTATATATGTCCTAGAATTTTCACAGATCTGTTGGACAACAGCTTGAAATTCTTCTGAGAATGCCCAGGAAAGAAAATCCCACAGCTTCGTTGGAATTATGCATAGCTGAAAGTCCATTGCAGCTGTTTTGTCTCTCTATCTCTTCTTCTACACCCCTCTGTCCATCCTTTTTATTGTTTATTTTCTTTTTCGGGTATTTTTGAACTACATAATTGGAGGAGAATATCTGAAAATAGTTACGAACCTAGTATAGTGAGAGCATATAGACAAGGGAGCCCCATAAAATATAGAGATCGCAAGACTGGGAAATGAGAAAGAAGCAGGTGAGAACGTGGCGGGAGAGGATCAGATGCTGTGATCCAAAGAGTAGAAAATTCCCTGTTGCCCTTCCCTGGCTTTCCTTCCTGACTTGTTGACACTAAGCTCATCTTCCCAGAGGAAATACAACATTCTTTCTCATCCAGGACAATTCTACTCCACAGACATGTTCCTGAGGATGGACCACATACACCAGATAACTCAAATACCCATCCCTACATCAGCGGAGGTCTCCCCTTTATGATCACTTCTTGCTTGTAGTTTGTTACTTTACTTATTTTCATTTTCTAAGCTGTAAGAGTCACAGAAACCTGCTTCCTTGCTCCAAGTTGTCATTGTCCCCACTCCCAGAATATGTCTTCCTTGTCTCTCATTCCTTTAAGAAATTCACCAATCGCATGTGATAAGAGATTCAGGATGTAGGTGTCTGGAGCACCACAGACTAAGGAAGGTCAAAGAAACGAGTTAAATGACTTGCAAAAACTTGAGCATGTGGTTCATTGCTCACTGGATATGCTGTGTTCTCATACCTGTGATGTGTCTGGCTGCACTCTGCCAGCTGACGTTCTCAGGAGCTTAAATGGTATTTCCACGGCCATAGTTTCCACTGAGATCAGGATCAGTATATCGCCTGGCTGCCTAATCTGTTCTGTAACATAAAAACCTCCTCTAAGACTTTGAAGCAAACTGCAAAGATAAAAGAGATTTCTGAATCACTTGGCAGGTCATCTTTCATTTCTTCACAGTTTAGAAATCCATGCTTATCATCTTCCCGGGGATATGGAAGCTCCCCGAAAACAAAGGAGAACAGTTTTAAATGATTTCTGAGAACAAAAAGTATATTATCATTTCTCCCGTGTCTCATCTTAGTAAGTGATAATGCACGTGTTCACCGAGCTTCTGTGCCTTTTTCTACAATATCACAAATGAATATGCATGGGGGTATGTGGTGATTGAAAAGAAGGAGGCTGGCTGACAGAACTCCACAAAGCTCCTGGAAGTTGTTCCTCAGCTGGACTTCTCATTCTTCACAAATATCAATAGATCTTTGAGGAAAAAAATGACTTTGAAATCGCTATGCTAAAGTGGTTTCCTCTAGTGATGTGTTCTCACGCCTAAAAGCCAGTTGAGCATGCCATGGGGAGCAAGCCAGTTTTATTTTTGTATGTCATTTAATGCTTTTCTGTAAGGACCCTTTTCTGCCCATATATAATGTATCTCAGCATCTCTAGAATTTACTATTAACATTAATAACAAGCTCATGATTATTGAAGAGAGTAAACAATCAAATATTCCTGAAGAGAGTAAATGAAATTATTTCTTCCACTTCCAACTAGTCAATACATGGTTCTCTGAGGAAGAGACCCCTTGCTAGGTGCAGAAATTCTGAATGAGATCTTGGCTTTGTGATCATTTTAATAGAGTGTAGACAACCCACAGAGATGAGAACAACACAAAGCAGATTCTTCTGAATCTGTTGTTTTGAGATACTTAATTTAACCAGGAATAGGGTTATTATTTTTTGTGGTGATAAAATGAACATGCCATAAATTAAAACTGACAATTCTAACTACCCAGTAGTGTCGCGTCCCCCTCGACCAGCAAGGATGACGCAACTCACAAAAGCTCTTCTCCAGCAGTTTATTCAGGTCCCTTGAAAACAGTCTTCCGAATTCCCGGGCAGACCCAACCCACAGGCTAAATACTAAATGAACAGCCAATCAAGTAAAGCCACGTAGTGCTATCTTAGAGGCCCACGTATGCGGAAGAAAGCCAGATCAGCGGTCTTAGCCAAATATGGACTTGTTTACCACTGAGAGCGCTCACCGTCGGGCTGGTGGAAGGCGGAAACCGGTGCCATCTTTAGGGCGCGGCACATCGCAGCTCTCTACAGTTCCCCCTTTTTTATTTTTTCTAAAGTTGGTAGAAGTCCCTGGAAAGGCTTCGTAATCCCCCTATCTGGGGATCTCATGGTGGGCCTGAGCCTGTAGGAGGGCAGTGCTCAAACTCTTACCCGTCTCTGGGTCAGCCTCCCCACTGGGGACTGCCCTGTCTTAGGTGGCCGAGACTTACCCGTCTACTCCGTCATTGACTTGCCAGACCCTAATACCCGTGGAACGAATACCTCAGTGGGCAGGGACTATGCTCAGTGAAGATTTAAGGCTTCACGGCAGCGAGCCATGCCTGAGGGGACTGGCCCACCTCAATGGCGACAAGGGCTTGTATAATCATGGCTGTATTACGCTTTTGTGTGGCTCTCATTTTGTAGATGCACCATAGGCAAACCAGACAGGCTAGTATCATCAGTATCGCCAAAGAGCCTACGCCCGCCCACTCCTTAAGATGATCCATGGCTCGGAGGATCCATGTTGACAGTCCTTCAGCAACAGAGACATCAACCTGGGTGGAATTCACATGCACGATGACAGTTCTCAGATTCTGCATCAGCTTATCAAACTCGCCAGACCAATTTCCTGTAAGATACTGAGAGAGTTGCTTAGACAAATTTGCAGCTACAGTATAATTTTGATATGGCACAGAGGTCACACACAAACCAGTCATTTTCCACTCACAGCCAATCTGGGCCACCTTCCACAATACATCCAAGGCCATGGCTACATTGGCTGACAAATTATTCAAGGTAGCGGCAGTCTGCACTGAGGCATCCAGGCTTCCAACCCCTTGTTCTTATAAGGGGTGATAGCTGATTTACATTCCTTTGTACATTGCTCATACACAAGTTGTTTAATTAAGGGCATTGCCAAATCAGGGTCTCCAAATACCCTTCCAGCTGCTTCAACCATTATAGCCACGAAGTCTGAGAAAGGCTCCAGGGGATCCTGAATAACCTTGGTTAGATTGTCATTCACTTCCCCTTTGTTAGGCAATGATTTCCAAGCTCTGGTTGCGATTAAATTGATTTGCTCAAACACCTGAGCCGAATACCCAGTTTGTTGTTGAGCATATCGACCTTGTCCAAGAAGCATGTCCACATCCCAGGCTGGGTTTCCTGCTGCACGATTAGCAGCAGCTTGTTCATTAGCAAACTCAATCAAGAAAGCCTTCCAATCTAAATACTGCCCAGAGGACAGGCAGGCACGTGCCAAGCTCATCCAGTCACTAGGAGTCATGCAATAACGACTAAGAGCTTCCACCTGAGCTACAGTGAAAGCAGCATTAATCCCATAAGTGCGGACAGACTCAGTGAGTGCTTTAATTACCTTAAAATCGAGAGGTGCATGATAACGATTTCCCCCTCCATCCTGAAAGACAGGGTAGTACAGCTCATGTCTCATTTCCCTCCAGACATTTGGACAGAATGACCGCCCACTAGGACCACTCAGAGGGGAAGTCTCATTATATGAAGGCGGCGCCAACACAGGCGGCCCCGGACCTGAGGGCTCTATCCGGGTGCAGTCAGAACTCTTCCTCAAAGATGACTTCTCCATTTTCTTTGTTAACATTTTAAGTTCCTCTTTAGACTCTGAGCTATCCTCTTCCAAAGTATCTTTCCCAGATTTGACCGAGCGCTCCTCTTTTAACTGTTCTAATGCCTTTTGTCCTTTTTCCACTGCCTTGCAATATCTCTGATCTCCTAAACAACTCCGAACAAGTCTCCAAATAGGCCGTGCTCCTCCCTTCAATGTACTTTGCTCCCAGGCAAAATCCAAGTCCCTGTCTAATTTGTCCCAGCAGGATACCGTAATATTCCCGGACACCGCAAACCACGGAGCCACGGAGTCGCATTCATTCAAAAATCTCTCTAGGATAGACTTATTAAGTTTCAAATTCCTAGCTAAAAGTAGCTCCTGAAGAGCCAGAAAAATTGGATGTTACTGAGACAATCCCATGATTAAAAATTTACTTTCGGTTCGCAGCTTCCCCGCGAAACTTTACCTTTTGTTTGCAATCTCCGCGAAACTTTACCGTATGTTCACTATCTCCGCGAAACTTTACCGTATGTTCGCTATTTTCCGCAAAACTTTACCGTATGTTCACTATTTCCGCGAAACTTTACCGTATGTTTGCTATTTTCCGTGAAACTTTATTGTCCCAATTTATCCCAGGAACTTACCAGCGCGCTGCCCCTGACTGCAGGAGTTCTGAGTCTTTTTTGGGTCCCCGTACGGGCCACCACTTGTCGCGTCCCCCTCGACCAGCAAGGATGACGCAACTCACAAAAGCTCTTCTCCAGCAGTTTATTCAGGTCCCTTGAAAACAGTCTTCCGAATGCCCGGGCAGACCCAACCCACAGGCTAAATACTAAATGAACAGCCAATCAAGTAAAGCCACATAGTGCTATCTTAGAGGCCCACGTATGCGGAAGCAAGCCAGATCAGCGGTCTTAGCCAAATATGGACTTGTTTACCACCGAGAGCACTCACCGTCGGGCTGGTGGAAGGTGGAAACCAGCGCCATCTTTAGGGTGCGGCACATCGCAGCTCTCTACACAGTAGTATGCTGAATGTGTTGCCCATTGTTACATCTGTGCTTAAACTTCATCACATTCTGTCTGTAGGACTTTTCAATTTCTCAGTCTCATTCCATACTAACCACTAACTCTCTGTTCTCCCTCCATCACCTTCCAGCTGCTGTTCTGCTTTCTACTTCTATAAGTTTGGCTACTAATGGTACCACAATAAGTGGGATCAAATGGTATTTGTATTTTTGTGAGTTTCTTATTTAAATTAGTGACCTAGTTAGGGTTTCTAATGCTCTTGCCCAGTCTTTAGGGGGCATTTTTTCAGTTGGAGTTTCCTCTTCTCAGATGACTCTAGTCTGTGTCAAGTAGACATAAAATTAGCCACCACACTAAGTATAATGTCTTAACAGTTGATCATGGACATAGCTTCCAATAGCTAACATTCTATTGTTATTGCATGCCCCCTTCCAACCTTTCCTTCACATCAAGAACACCTCATACTTGCATATAATATGTTTTGACCACATACACCCAGAATTCTCTCCTTTCCAATTTCTCCCCTATCCCTACCACCACTGTTGTTTCCCAATTAAGGTGTTCTTAGTTCTTTTAAGCTCACAGAAACTTTTGAAAGTACAAAAATTATTTCTACCCCTTCTTTCCTATCTCTAACCCCTTCTCTCTACCCCCTAACTCCCTCTTTTAAACTCTAAGACATCTGTAAAATATATATATATTATATGGTATATATTATAATATATTTTATATATTATATCTTATATATGTATGTGTGTATGTGTGTGTATAATACACATTCTTATTCAACTATTCAGTATATTTACCTTTGATTGTATGTTCATTTGTTTAGGATTGACTGCTTGGAAATGGAAAACCTCACTGAAAAGTTTTAATCTCCTAGATCTAATCTTCATACATTTTCATTTTCATGGAATGTGAAAATGTTACCATTATAGTAACTTTAGTAAATATCTCATAAGGACTCGCTGCTAACATTGGATTGATTTATACTAGATTTACATGTTGATTTTTGTAGCAAAGTGCCTTTATGTCCTTTGTTTATTAATGTCTATGCTTCAATAATGTGTTATGGATTAACTGTTCTGTGTATATTGATCTTTCATTTCAATGTGTCACATAATAAATTTATCCAAATGAGATGTCTCTTCTTAAGTGATGGGCAGACTAATCCAGTTGCTGGCATTCAATCTGAAGTATTAGCTATATACATTAGGAAACTGACAAATGTTGAAACAATTTCTAAAAATGGGGAAAAAAAGCCACAGGGAATTCTTGGTAACATTTTTTTTTTCTATTTTTAAAAAAACAAATGTCATTCTACATTAAAAATATGAAAACATTTTTAGTATGAATGTTGCCTCTATTATCTATGTAATAAGTTGCATTAGACATTTTTATTATCTTTTTTTTCTAGCATTTCCCCCTTTTAGTCCAATAAAAATACCCTTTTACTTATAACAATTAATATAATGCAAAACAATAATACAATTAGGAAACATTTATGAAAACAATAAGGTATGACATCCATTCCCAATGTCTACTATATACATATTTGGAAACTAGTAATAATATTCTAAGAATAAGTGTCTATCTCAATGAGTTTCAAGTTCTATACCTAACTCAATTTCCATCCTGACTTGCATTACCAACTTAGAAACATCTTCTTAGACTTAGAGCATCCTTTTTAATTCCTAAATAACTTAAAACTTAACTGTGAGATTGTAACTATTTGATCTTCTACCACATCAGAGACCTGAGAAGGATAAATATATCTGATTATACAGAAAGTAAAGAGCAAGCAGCTTCCAAAACTAAGAAATAACAGAAAACTGATGCCTGGACAGTCCCCAATTTCTCTCTATAATGTTGGAACATCTATCTTCAGCCTTTTGGCCCAGCATCTCTGACAGATATTAACTGCAAAGCAGAAATTATAAAGGATTTGCCTACCCTGTCCTGGCAGGGCTAGGCTGTCAACTTGCCTGCTTCCAAGTTTTTTCCCTTTGGATAGGATTCTGTCTAGAGTTGAAACCAAGGCTTTTTCTTGCCCAGTGGCTCACTTGCCACTGATGCAATCATCTACAACTGGAGATTCTTCAACACTCATCATCTACTTGAGGTAGGCTGAATTGTGCTATCAGGAGCTGACATGTCTCAATATCAAAAAATCTTAAGTTAAGAAAACATCTAGTTTCTCCAGTGCAAGAGGAAGCTCTTAGCCCTCATATGAGTGATGAAATTAGGGGGCTGAGATGTGGGGGCACCCCAGACAGAAGGAGTAGGATATGTGGAAGAGGGGTAGAGGGTGGGAGGGTGGAACTGAGACGGGTGGAGGGAGGGGGCTGTGATGGAGATGTAACTTGAAGTAATAAATAAAAGTAAAAAAAAAGAAAAAGAATAAAAGAAAACCTCTTCAAATGTGATATTCTACAGATCTCTTGAGGTTTTTGAAGACCATCTATCTATCCATATATTTGAATAAGCAAATATTGCTTGTCTGTTAGCAACTTGATTTCTGATTAACTTGAGAAAACATCTGTGATACACTAAACTTGTACCTAACAAAACAACAACTTTGAATGACTATTAGTTGTATATCTTAATTATCCTAAATAATTTGTGATAGTTGCTATCAGAAAACTTAGAACTTCACATGGCATTTTAAAGAATTTTATAGGTACAATACCTTAAAAAGAGTTAACCTTAAATTTGTATCAATATACAAAGATCTATACCAATGTACTTTTAAATAGCCAATGTCAATTAATTTTGGCAAGATCAATAGCCTAAAATCAAGAGAATATATATCCAAATCCTTGTACATATGTCAATATTCAAATTACTTTCTCAGTGTTACTGTCTGATATAGCATAACAGTGAAAATATCACAAGGAGATCATCAGACAATATGTCAACCCTGACTCATTTGGATGAGCAGATGAAAACAATGTGGAATTACACTGAATTTGTACCCAGTATTGTTTTCTGTTTTCTTTCTTAAAATATTTTGGCTAGCATGACAATTTGTGGTAGCACTTTCATGTAGTTGATATATTTTATTTTATTTTTTTAAATACTTTATTTTTTTTCTTCAAGTTACATCTCAGTCACAAACCCTTCCCTATTCCCCCTTCCTATCCCACCCTTCCACCCTCTTCCCCCCAGTAGCTTCCCCTTTCAGTTCAACAGATGGTTCCTTCTCTTATAACAGTAAATACTATACAAAACAACAGATATAAATATGCCACATTTATGAGAGTTAAATGGCCCAGTATGCCCAGTCCACACACATTTGGCCCCTGACTTTAACATTCTACTATCTAACCATCTCCATGAGTTTAAAGGTCTATATCTGACTCAACATTCATACTAACTTGCAACACAATTTTAAAAGTATCTTCTTAGATCTATAACACCCTCTTGATTCCTAAACAACTCAAAACTTAACTATGAGACTCTAGCTGTCTATTCTTCAACCACCTCAGAGACCTGAGAGGGATAAATATATCTGCTTATATAGGAAGTGCAGGGCCTGCAGCTTCCAAAACTAAGAAAGGACATACCAATGACTGCCTGGACAGTTCCCATTTTCTCTCCATACATTCCTGCATCAGTCTTCAGCCTTTATATATTTTAATATACTCGTTTCTTATTTCAGTTCCATCAGCTGCCTTGACCATCTTTCCTCTCCCTCTCTCAATGGTCTCCTTCCTCCCCCAGATATTTTCATCTTCTTCCCTCCTTTGTACACACACACACACACACACACACACACACACACACAGAGAGAGAGAGAGAGAGAGAGATGAAGAGCGAGAGTGAGAGAGAGAAAGAGAGAGAGAGAACACAGGGATCCCTGAGTGAGTATGTAAGGAGGCATGAAGTCTGGCGTGAAGGTGTGTTGTTAACATGAGCATGTCCATGTTAAGGACTTCAATAGTCAGACCCATAGGAATGGCACAAAGTCTTCCCCTGGTTCAGGCACAGATATTGACAGTGTGTGTAGAAGAAGTGAACTGAAGTTTCCTGCTCCAGGATGTTCATATCTTAAGGCTGTTCTCAGAGAACCCTTACTCTGATAAACTAAACCCACCTCCTTGTTCAACTGTATAGAATAAACTCACTTCCTTGATTAGATTTCTGGATTGCTGTTGGCAATGCATCTACAGCAGAGCACACAGCCCACTTGTCCCAGCTTCTCTATACATGTGTCTGTCCTTCACCCCCTGTTGTTCCAGTTAGGTCAATTCCTAAGCTGTGAAGTTTGCAGCAGACTAACACAAAAGTTCAAATATACACCTCTAATATTAAAGAAAATATTATATTTGTTCTTCTGTTCATTTCATATTTCTCTTAACAAAGATCTTTAAGCCATTCATTTTGCTGAAAAAAAAAAAAACCACAATTTTATTTTTCTTTACAGGTGAAAGTGGACTGTTTGCATATGCCACATTTTCTTTATCTATTCATTTGTTGTTGAACATCTAGGCTGATTCAATGTCTTTCCTATTATGAATACTACACCAATATACATAGATATGAGAATCTGGTGGCATGGGATCCTTTAGCATATACCCAAGAGTGTTTAAACTGAGTAATGTGGTACTTGTATATTTTCCTTTTTAAATTAATTTTCTTACTTTGCTTTGTAGTGATTATGCCAGTATTCATTTCCACCTGTGATGTATGGTGGCTTTCTTTGCCCACATCCTTGCAACCGATGTGCTGTGGTTTGTATTCTGTATAACATCTATCTTAGCTGTAGTGAGATGGAGACCTCAAAACAGTTTAAATTGAATTTCCTTGATGGCTAAGAATGTTCAACATTTTCTCAAATGTTAACTGGCCATTTGTTTTTCTTCCTTTGGTGACTGGCTAGGCAAAATCATTAGACTATTTATTAGTTGGATGGCACAGTTGGTATTTAATTTGTTTTATAAAGATTCTCGATTTACTACTAATTTACTACCAATTTACTAGTCTACTGCCAAGTTAATAGTTGGTAAAGATATTCCTCAATCTGTAAATTACTGGTGATTTCCTTTTCTTTACAGAATCTTTTTAGGTTTTACCCACTCTCTTTTGTCAGTTATTGGGATTATACACTGTGTTGTTGGAACTTTCTCCAGAAAGTCCTTACCTATGTCTTGAGATGTTTTCCTTAGGTGTTCTTTGACAGTTTCAGTCTTTGTATCTTTGTTAAGGTCTTTCATCCATTTTTCAGATGGCTTTTGATTAGCATCAGAGAAATTGATTTATTTTCCTTCTTTTAGATGTAATTATCAATTTCCTTCAAAACCATTAATAGAAGCATTATTTTTGCCAATAGTCAAAAGTTTAGGTGGCTCTAGCTGTATGGGTTTATTTCTGGATATTCTATTTTATTCTTCTGATTTGTTTTTCTGTGTTTGTGCCAGTACCGTGTTTCTTTTTCACTGTGACTTTGTGTTACTGTTTGAGGTGAGAGATGTGATTCTTCCAGTAATAATCTGTTCTAATTGTTGTTGTTGTTATTATTATTATTATTATTATTATTATTATTATTATTATTGACACAGGATTTTTCTGTGAAGCCCTGGCTGTCCTGGAACTTTCTCTGTAGACCAGGCTGCCCTCAAACTCAGACATTTACCTGCTTCTGCCTCCAGAATACCATAATTAAAGGTGTGCGTCATCTTGACCAGAGCAGTATTGTTCTTTACTCTACACTTTTGGTTGTTATGGTCCTTTTCTGCTTCCTCATCAATTTTAGGATTTTTCTCTAGTTCTTTAAGAGTATTATTGGGATTTTCCTGAGAAGTACACTGACATTGTACATTGTATGTCTCCAGGTATATACCATTATCACTATATTAATTCTGACTAGTGTATGAAATTTTTTCTAGCTTTTAACTCCAACTTCTACTTTTAGTGTCCTAAGCCTTTGAATGTATAAGATTTTATACCTTGTTCCTTGTTTAGGTTTATTAATAAGTAATTTTTGAAGCCATCATAAGTGGAATTTTCCCCTTGATCTCTTTTCACCAAGTTAGTGTTGGTATATGGAAAATCTACTTATTTTGTATACTAATTCTGTTTCTTGCTATACTGCTAAAAGTGCTCTTGTATTTAACAGTATTCTCTTGGAACCTTTCATGCCTTTAAATATAGGATTATGCTGTCTACAAATAGGGATAGCTCAACTTCTTTCTTTCCTACTCACATCCCTTTTATTTCTTTATTTTGTGTTATTGTTGTAGATTAGAATTCAAGGGCTGTGTTGAACTAGAGAAAGAATAGACACCCTTGTCTTGCTCTTGATTGTAGAGAAAATTATTCTTGGGTTTCCTTATTTAGTATTAAGTTTGCTATAGGAATAAAGGTTTTCTCCTATTCCTAGCTTCTTGAAATTTTTATCTTAAAGTGATGTTGAACTTTGTCACATCTTTTTTTTGCAGCCATTGAAGTAATCATGTGATTTCTACATTTATGTCTATTTGAGTGTTTCATGACACTTACTGGTGTTTGTGTGTTGAGCAACCTTCAGGTCCCTATAATGAAGCCATTTGGCCATAGTATATGATCCTCATAATGTATTAAGTAATTCATTTTGCAAGAACTTTATTGAGAATTTTTAAGTCTATGCTTATCTGTGTAACTGTATATATTTGATTTTTGGCATCAGAACACCACGGTCTGTACTGAATGAGTATGATATACACATGTAGAGATATGTACTCACATACAAGGAAAGTCCATATAAATACAAAATCCAAAGACATAACAAACAAGGAAAAGACCAGTAAAGTAAACAAAAACAAAAACAAAAATTAAACCCTCCAAATACTTTTGAGTTCATTTTTATGTTGACCATCTACTGCTACTAAGCATTGGACTGACCCTGAAGTGTCAGTCCCATTGAAACTCCCTTGAAGAAACTATTTCTTCTTTAACAAGTATTAGTCAATTGGACATAACTTCTTGGTTATGGATGGAAGCTCAAGTCTACGTCACCATCTCTGCACTGGGACCCGGTTTGGTTTGGATCTTTGTCCAAAGCAAATACTACCCATTCTGCCATAGTCTATATGAGTTCACATGTGCATCAGTCCTGTAGTGTCTGGAAGACACTGTTTCCTTCATCGTGATAATTTTTTCTAAGAAGGTAAATATAACAAGGGCAAAAATTTCAAAATTGTGGATTGAAGAATAAGCTACATTTTCTTTGACAGTTCCAATTTCCCCATTGATTATGTCACCTCTTGTGTCAGTCTGCCTCAGATTCTAGAGATCAAGTGACCAGTTGAGCATCAAAAATGAGGTAGCATTCTTTTTCCCATCCATCAAGTCATCCATAGTATGAAGAAGAGATATTATTTACTTGTTCTAGAAGGGATATTCTAAAATGTTCCAGTCATTTACTAATTTTAACTGTTCCAGATAAAGCTACCTGTTCAAACTGAAGACCATTTATGAGGACAGAAAGAAATATAGTGAAAAAGAGTGGGACAATACCAGAGCATGTGTATTTTGGGAGGCAGGTGATCTGTATATGATCTGTAGGACAAACTAAGATGGAGATGAAGACCTAGGTTAACATTGTAAGGCAAATGAAATCAGTCTGTTTTGGAGTGCTTTAAAGGTAAATATTAGCTATAATATCTGAGATGTGATAATTCATTTCCATGGTATTAGGCTAATTGGTAAATCCTCGCCCAAAGGAGATAGGAGATGCTCAGAGGCCCCTACAGAAACAGAGCAATATAAGGTGTTAATGGTCTTAGAGCTACATAACCTTGATTTCTTCCAAGGCAAATTAATAACACTTCCAAATGTACATTATAAATTTGAGGAGCATTATTACTATAAACTATTAGTCTTTGTCAATGAGTATATTATTATTTCTACAATTATTACTGTTGTTGTGTACTTTAGAACTTATTCATGTATATAAATAATTCATAAGCTTTAAACAATAGACCCATAAATATATACTACAAAGTCATATATATTGAACAGCAGATTTTCATTTTTCACACCAAAAAAATACTTAGGTTAATATCTTAAAATGAATAGCACTTGCTTTTCACTTTCCTTCTTTTTTTGATCTTCCTTTTAAACCATTGAAAGTCAGTTCTGCTCACATGTAATTCCATTGATTCCTAATGACTTCTTCTCTACTACTATCCCCTGGATCATGGGAGCTTATTTAGAAATTTTCAGTAATATATTTGAGACACAAGCAGTTCAGAACCAAACTGAAGGTGAACCAGGTAGCCACTGCTATAGTGCCAAATTATTGTTTCTACCCTAGATGAGAACACTCATGAAAATGCTTACGAGATGGCAGAGAAGAATTCCTTCCATGAATACTTTTGTATGAATTTAAAATAAAAAATGCCATCTCTTTTAGTTAGGGTGTTTAGGGCTGTGATGAAACATCATGACCAAAAACAACTTGAGTAGGAAAGGGCTTAATTTTATCTACACTTCCAAACCATAGCTCATCATCATCATCGAAGGCAGTCAAGGAGCTCAAAGAAGTCAGAAGTCTACAGACAGGAGCTAAATGTGCACACAGGCCATGGAGGAATGCTGCTTACTGGCTTCCTTCTTATGGCCTAATTTCTTATAGAGCTCAGGACCAAGAACCTAGGCAAAGCCCCATTGACAATGACTGGGCCCTCCCATTAATTAAATCCTCTACAGGCTTGCCTATAGCCTAATCTTATGGAAGCATTGTCTCAGTTGACATCCCCTTCCCTTCATAGATGACTCTAACTTGTGTCAAGTTCATATAAAAGCTAGTTAGTCCACCATCCCTACACTTGTGATCACTTAATCATCTTAAATGGTGCAACTGTAATAGTGATGATGGGAAACCAAGTTAATACCATTGTATATTACATCATATTATCTTAAGGGATAAAATAAAACCTATGTAAGATGAATGGGTATGAATATTCAAAGGTACTATGAAAATGTACTAGTTATGTTCCTCTTCACAGAGACCAAATGCCTGATGAGGAACATCTTTGGAGAGGATTACTTATTGTGCCTCATGGTTTGACATTCCATCATGATGGGGATGGCATAGTGGTGGGAATAACTAAGGGCTATTGTGGCAGGAGCTCAAGGCTGCATGCTCTAATCTCAACAGATCAAGAAGCACAGCAGAGACACACTTGGTCTCTATTTCTTCATTTATTAGTCCAGGACTCCAGCATATGAGATGGCGGGACCCACATTGAGAGTGTGTCTTCCTCTACTTGTCAGTGAGTGTCCTTATATTTCTACTATTGGGAAAAACATTCTCTAATTGAAATCCCAGACTCTATATCAGGCATGATTATATAACTACTTAACAATGAATTTTTACCTAAGGCACTCTGATCTTAAACATCTATAACCTTAAATAAACATCGTTTTGAATTTTACCAAAACTAGTTGTAAAGGTCTCTGCTTATTGAATTATATTTAGCATGCTTATTTAAAGCTGAAATGTAACATTGCAAATGAAATGAGGGGGGAATTTATATAATCACAAGTGTGATATAAAACTCAAGAATGGGATATGAAGGCAGTAAGTAAACCATAAGCTTAAATGCATTGGTACTTCTAATTTAGTATGTGTGAAGGCAGGAATGACCCACAATACATTTCTCTACATTTTCTTCTCATTATTAAACACTGATCTCACAATCCCAGGTCTAGAGATTATTTGTTTACATTTAACTCATTTGATTTTAATATATTCATTATATGTCACACAAATAACAGAGTGCATAGACTAAGATGTGTTGCTAAGAAACTATAAAGTCAACAAGCATGCCTTTTCAATCATTATTTCTCAACATGCACTATCATTATTCTTCATGACAGAAGAGTTTCAGTTATTTTTAAAGGAAGAATATCTCTGTGCGTTTTAAATAATATTCTATTTAGAGTTGCCTACTTCTGTGTATTACATAAACAAACTGTGCTCAATTTATTTGTTCTCTGTCCAATTCCTTTTTCATTTAATATACTTGAAGATATATATGGCTATCTGTCACTATAGTTGGTTCTTTATAGTGCAGAATAAAAGCCCACTGTATAAATGAGTATATATTTATCATTTTTATATCTTCAAAACTTCAATGACTTTTCTTGTGTTAAATAGTATTAAAAATACTATTGTAGTTTTTTAAACTTCTCTTTGGGATTTCTACCTTCTGGATTTACATATTTCAGAGCTGATATTGTTTGTAAACAAGGTGAACATTTTGTCTCTTCTATGATATTATGAACTGAAAAGTCTCACATGTTAACAGGTCCTTTTAAATCTTCAAATAGACAACACCAAGAAGAATTCATGCAAACATTACTGAGCTTGCTAAATTCATTCTGAAATCTGAATGACAACTGTGAACAGGAAAGGAAGAGAGTGAAGAACCAATGATCATCAGGATCTCAGTCCTAGGACTTTGATAGCCATTCACTCCCAGACAACACCTATACTGCCAATGTTTTACACACACACACACACACACACACACACACACACACACACACACACAAACTCTACTGCTGAGTGACAGCTGTGCAACACCCTGATCAGGTGCTCTGTGGTAAACTGGACCTGGATGTTTGCAGCATGAGGGGCTAGAATTAAGTGTTTGCTGGAAATCTCCCGGCACTCCTGACTTAGAGCTGACCAGGCACTTTCTGACCTTCACTGTTACTCTATTGATTATATGTTGTTTATGACATGTGGCAGTCTCTACCAATGCATCCTAGGATGTTCAGTTCTTTATAAGACGTGTTTACAACCTGAGGGTACAGATGTGTTTTTCCTGTTTGAGTAAGGTAAGCACCTGTATAAACAGTACATGTTTATTAACAATGCTGTTTATTTCTACAGAGATAACTTGCTTACAAATTTAACAATTTTGGAAAGAAAGCGTCTATTCAACTGCTTTTAGAAAAGCATTCTTTCCAGATCATTTGAGATATCATGCTTTTAAGAATAGAACCAGTTTTGAGGATAAATTTTACTTGTAATCTCAAATCACAGCTAACTGCTCGATCCCTGGTATTAAGATGTACTGGGGCTACTGGAGCCTTTTGGGCTTTTACGTTCTGATTCTGTGTCAGACCCACACCCAAACATAGAGATAGCAATACAATATAACACACACACACACACACACACACACACACACACACACACACACACATTGACTTATCATTTGCTTAAAGTTGAGGAGAAATTTTCAACTTGCCTGAACCATGCTCTTAGCAGTGTTGCAATTAGTAGAAAAGATGAAACAAAAGCAAAGAAATATGTATATGCAGATGTAGCTGTGGGCCCCAGTTACTGAATATGAAAAATAAGCCTCTCTCTTTTTTTTTTAATAATTTATTTTTTATTTCTTCAAGTTACATCTCAATCACAATCCCCTCCCTACTCCCCCCTCCAGTCCCACCCTTCCACCCTCCTCCCCCTCAGCCCCACCATCCTCTTCCATTCTTTTTTTTTTTTTTTTTTTTTAGTTTAAGGTATTTATTTTTCCCCCCAACAGCTCTCCCTTTCAATCCAAATAATGGTTCTTTTTCTTATAACTATAAATACAATACAAAAC
>CAJQZJ010032698.1:504611-564258 GCA_907164525.1 Lophiomys imhausi | reverse complement strand
CTGTGCTACACTGTAGGCTAGGGGACCTCACATTCACTCCACAATGATTAATCTCATTCACCTACTACTCAGATGCACTGCTCTATGGTCGGCGCCATCTTGGATCCTTCATAAGCCTCTCTCTTAATGTAACAGTTTGAAGCTGTTAGAGTGGGCCCATTTCCCTTCCTACATGACATCTCTTACAGAGATCCTTACACCCAGGGCCCATCAAAACACAAGCAACCAGAACAAAAATGCATTGTTCATTTTACAACTCACCTGTATATTTCTCATTCATGCCTTCTTAGGGTTGACAGTTGATCTTTTACTTCTGTATATATTATATGACATGTGCCTCATTACTATCATTGTTCTTACATAATATCTCTAATCATCTCATTTTTATCAATAGAATTTAATTAACTCATTGTGATAAGTTCAAGAATGCCCTTAATAGTTTATTTCTCCAAATTGAAAACCCTTGAAAGTTAACATGTTGCTGTTTATTTATGTTCTCTGTCATATTATTTTAACAGTTTCTGTGGTCTGTATTAGTTTCTGTAGTTAGTCTCGTGGGCCATATGAAATATTTCTCTCATGTAACTGCTTACTACCATAAATTTTTAAGTACAGAGGAAAATCATTTCTGTACTTCCTAATATTCACCCATTTCCCAAAGTTTCCCAGGTACAAATATCATCTTGGAAAATCCTAATTCTTCTGAAATTCTTCAGTCTTCCACACATCTGAGTGGGTTGATTTCTGCTTCATTGATTGTCATTACTACTGGGAGACATGTCCAAATCCCTAAGTCAAGTCCTTCATTCTCTGATCTCGAAGCCCCTGAGTGTATATTGTACTATCTTTTTCAAATAAAATGGATATAATGCAGCCAGTACTAGAATACAAGTTACTCTTCATCATAAAACAGTATTTTCTTACTCAGCTCAGTTATTTATATATGCTACATGACTATCTGGCTCAAGATACTTTTTTTCTTTCTGACATATTTAGGAGTACATCAATTTCCTTTTAATTGATGTTTGTGACTATGTACACACAAGTGTATGCTGATGCTGGAGTCCATGTGTGTGGTGACAAGTGCATGTGTGACCCCTTGCATCTGCTTCTTCTGATGGGTTAGCAGGTCTACTACACACTAGACAGGGCTAGAAAGAGTGAATTATTGCCAGGACTGGTGGGTGGGTGCAGGCAGGATCTTGGTCAGCTCAGTGAGTGTGCAGGCAAAGAACAATGACTCAGGAACAGCTTCCGAGAACTGGTTGGTTTATTGGGGGAGGGGGGTATTTATGAGCCTGGAGAGGTGGCCAGGGTTTCTGGGACAAGGTTTGTGTGGCCATGTACAATTGGCCAGGGCAGGAGTGTTGGAAGATATTTCATCTGCATACACTGTAGATAGATCCCAGGAGTTCAAACAAGGACTTAAGCCTGATAAGTCAAGGTAATAAGTTCTTACTAGGGTTGATAGTAGGGCACAGACTTTATGGTGCCAATTTGGGATCAGGGAAGGAGCTAACTCCTGCCATCCTCATCTGAGGTATCTGGAGTTGAAAGTCTCCTCAATCCTTCCTCCATAATCCTGGCATTACCAGTCCCACACATGTAAATGTGTGTGTATGAACTTACGGTGACTAGGTCAACATGGATTGTCATTCTCACCTAGTTTTTTGAGATAGTTTGTATCACTTTGTGTAGAAGCAATACCCAGGGCTTTGATTGTCTCTGCTTCCCCAGATTACACATGCTGGGGTTACAAGTCCACACCACTATGCCTAGCTTTCTTACGTGGGTTAGGATCCCCATAATTGACAGGCATGCTCTTGACCCACTTACTGAACCATCTCTAGCAATATTAACACATATGTTGTAAATTGAGGCAATAGATTTCTATTCACCAATGTCTCATAAATATACAAAATTATTTTAATTTAACCCTTCCATGTGTATATTACTGTTAGAAACATGCTTTCTTTCTTTAAAAAATGTAGACAATGTTCTTTTGGTATAAATTTCACAGGTTTTTTTTGTTAGTTTCTTTTGTTGTTGTTGTTTTAGTTTCTGTAATTTATCTTAGGGATAAATTTATTTATTCACTAGTTTTTGTATTTTATCTCTTATATCTCACTGATGTGCATCTCAATAATTTGTCTTAATCTATCATTGCATCCACAAATTCACTTTGGAGTTTAAAAATCTACCAGATATCTAGATATTGTTTCAAATTGCAGTTATTCTGATTTATTATTTTTAATTTTACTTGAGTACAATAGTCTATTTAGTTCTTTTAAAAATAATTGGTGATCTTTACTGACTATATTTCCTGTAGTCATTACATTTCTTTTTCAACTATTTACAGTACTGATATAGATGTTTTATAATTTCTATTTATTTATTTACATACATCATATATTTGCTGGTTTATTTTGGCAGCTCTTATTATTGCTCATGTTGCCTTATTCTCTTGTGTAATAAGTTACTACTAAGAGTCATACTACTATGACTATGTCCTACAGATTTATTATCTAATAAATTACTCTGTTTCTTAAGGTCTCCAGTGTACTCAACACAGTCAAATCATCACCTTTCTTCCTTAATTTTCCCAGAAGCTTTTCAGTCCTAATTACTCTTGCACTGATTTATAAATTAAACCAGGTCAAGATCTTTTTTTTTTAAATTACAAATGTGATGACTTCGAGCCTTTCTAAAATTCTTCAAAGTCCTCATTATATTAGCAGACAGTAAATCCCGAGGTTTTATATCCTTCATGACTGCTATGATACCTGCTTTATGTCCACATTCCCTCTTCATAATTACAACCTCCTGCTTTCACCTATCTCAATAAAGCTTCCTCATGAGATGTTCTCATTGCCGTTGCCTTTGCACAAGCTGTCACCTCTATTAGAAGGGGCACCTTTCCTTTATACACAAAAACCTAGCTGTAGGAATCAAAGAAAGCCTGAGTCATGAGGGATTGTGTGCTGCTGACAGGAGTACAGCCAAGTCAAGGACTCCAGAGTCCTTGGAGTAATGCCAAAGCCTTCCTCTTGCCTCAGGGCAAGGCTCTAAGAGAAATGGTAAAGTCTCTTGTCCATATGTAAGTGTTGACAGCATGAGCAGAAAATGTGTACCATAGCTCTCTTCTACAGCCCTGTAAGTTTATGGCCTGAAGCCTACTTCCCTACAGATACTGCTCCTACTGGTATTAGTCAAACATGCCTCCTTGATCTAGCAGTATGCCATAAATACCACCTCCTTATTTATGTGTATATAATAATGTCGCCTCCTTGTTCAGCTGTATGCAATAACCCTGACTCTTTTCAATTCTGTGTAATAAACATGAGCTTCTATGGGGCTACAGTTGTGGTTTCTCCAGCTGAAAGTCCAGGCCACTTGATCCCAGCTACTAGCCTTCTGTGTCTATGAATGTCTGTTATTTCTTTATTTCCTTGCCACCCTAGTCAAGTATCTGAAGCTATGTATTCTCTCTCTTTCCCTCCCTCCCACCTTCCCTGCCTTCCTCACTCTGTGTGTATGTTCTGTCTGTGTCTGTCTGTCTCTGTCTCTGTCTCTCTCTCTCTCTCTCTTGTTCTCTCTCTCTCTCTCTCTGTGTGTGTGTGTGTGTGTGTGTGTGTGTGTGTGTGTGTGTGTGTGCTCATGCTACTGTTTTGAAATGCTTACTTTACTTTGAGCATCTCTCCAGGACATGATGAGTGGACAGGTTACAGACTATACTATTCACCTTAAAAACTATATTATTCATCTATATGTCTAATTTTCAGTATCAGTTCCTGAAATGCAATCACACTGAATAAAGACTGCATATTCTAAGAAAGGTGTTTTAGCAACGTTATTGTGGCTGCCTTCAAATATAGGAAAGGTTTATTTGGTAATAGAATATTTGTGATAGTATTTGATTCCTAGTAGAAGTTTTAGTGATTCGGTTACAAGTATTTTTTTTTTCAAATAATAATTACTGGTGCTAAATGTGTGTTGTCCCTAGCATTCTGTGCTGCTATCTTTTAGTATAAAAATGGAGGGTACTGATAATCTAAAATATGGTTATAGGAGACTCCCACCTCACTGTTTGTTGAAATGATTTTATGTCTCATGTAATTTTTTGTCATTCCTTATAAGCTTTTATCAAGGAAATTTTCAGAAAGAAAACATGAATATTTTCTGACATATCAAAAGATATTACCCTAAAATAATACCAGTGAGTGGATTTAGTGAATAATTGCTACAATTAAAACTCCTATTTGTATTTTCCTTTAAAATGCAATGTTTTCTAAAGGGTAGAACTTTAATGACTAATACACAGACATGGTAAATCTCTAACCATGACAAACATATGCACCAAATATAGATGCCAAAATAATGTTCACAATAGCAACTTAATAATAAAACTTCATCTTCACAAAGAAATAAGTATATTTTAATAAAATCACAGTTAAACATGATCACATGCTGTGCACATAGAATGTATGTCCTCTCTAAGTGTCACTGTCTTTCTTACATTAAGACTCAACTTCATGAATCCTAGAGTCAATGAAGAAGAGAATTTCAATTGGAAAATTGTCTAGATCAGACTGAACTATAGACATGTCTATTGTAAGGCATTGTCTCTATTATCCTAATTGATCTATAAGGGCCTAGCCACTGTGGACAGTGCCATTTTCTGGGCAACTTTTTCTAGGATGTGTAAAATAGCTAGCTGAGCATGAGCCTATGAGCAAGCCAGTAGGTAGACCAGCAAGCCACATTTTTTTATACTCCTTATTTTCAGGTTCCTGCGTTAATTTCCAGCCCTGACATCCTTCAATGATGAATTGTAACATGTAAGTGAAATAAGCCCTTTTCTCCTAACATTGTTTTTGGACAGAGTGTTTTATTACAGGAACAGAATGAAAAACCTTATTATTAAATCAAATGAAACATGTAAATCTTGCCTCTTTCCATTCGTTTTAGGTGTAAATGAACAACAGGACTTGATATGGGTTTGGATGCAGAAATGCATGTCTCATGCACAGGTGTGACTGCCCAATTCTTTTCCAGCTGTTGGGCTGTGTGCCCCACCCCAGTGTGAGAGGATTATCCTGGAATCCAGGATGCCACTAAGCAATGTGCATGCAGGCTTCTTGCTCCTTCCTTATTCCTACCAACATATCACTATTGATAACTGCAGAGCAGATGTACAAAAAGTACATTTTCACAGTGTTTGAGATATCTGAATGACTAATGAATAATTAGAAATCTTCATGCATACAAATGATCCTATTCCCAGTGGGACTGGTTATAAGGGTGACATTGAAGGTTATACGGGTTACACGGTTGATAAAGGGTGACACTGAAGTAGGGAAAACTAGAATGTTACTTTTGTAACCACAAAAGCTATTCCAGTGACTAGCACTGTGATTTAAAGACAGATGGACGGAAGGCTTGGTAGTTTGAGTTAAGCATGAAGACAAAGCTTGGCTATAAAAAGGTCAGGTTTGTTTCTTCTGCTTGAACAAGAGGAGGCCCAAAGAACACACACTTTTCATGAAAGGTGTATTTGTTCTTTTGTTGCTCAGACATGTGCTATCCTGAGAGATGCATCACCCTCCCACAACAACACATACACACACTTCATTGCATCCCAAGGGAACACAGCAAAGGATCATCAAATGGTGGGTGCAGACACACATACAAGCAGAGGGAAGATGCTATTAGTAGTAAACCCTGAAAAAGACTTATGAGAAGAGCAATTCCCAGAGCAGTAATAGACTCCAGAGGAAAATGAGTTTCTGTGTTCCCTTTTTATCAGAATTTGTGTCAGCATTTTAATTTTAGTCACCAAACACTCCTGGTGTCCTTGTCTTCTACTAATAAACCAAGCAGAGACTACATTGCAGTTCTTCCACAAGCCCCATTAACTACATCACTGACCTCACAATTGTAATTTGTCCATCTGTGTACACAACACATCTCTAGGAACAGAAGAATCTACTCATTTTCTAACAACAGCTTGCCTGCCATTACTAGTAGTGAATATGCTAAAATCTGATTTTAAAGTTGTGTGTAGGCATCTCCATGGACACACACCTATATTGCATGTTGACTCTGTGTATATGGAGGACAGAGGAAAACCTTGTAAAGTTGAATCTGTCTATCCACCTTCACATGGGTTCCAGGGATTGAACCCACATCTGTCTCCAGGTCTGCACAATGAGCTCCTTTACCTGATGAACTGTCCTATTGGCCATAGAATCTCATTTTAACCTACGGCTCTTGATTTCTGATTTGGAGGCACTATAGATTCTTTGCACTATGGCTTCTGGGTCCCGCTTCATGCCCATTGTACCTGGTGATACATTTGGACAGCCCCCACTCAAAACTAGAAAAACACTGTCTCTTGTATGCTCTTCACATCACTGTGGAGGTAGAGTGGGATATTTATTTCTAGTTAGCCTAGTCCTGAGGTACTCACAAAGCAACAGTAGTTTTACCTCCCTTCTCTCCCCCTAGACTTTCCCCAAATGCATTTTTGTTGTTATTTTGGTTTTGTTGGTTTTTTTTTTCTTTCTTTTCGAGACAGGGTTCCTCTTGCAATTCTGGCTGCCCTGGAATTTGCTCTGTAGACCAGGCTGGCCTCGAACTTACATATTTGCCTGACTGCCTCCAGAGTTCTGGGATTAAAGGTGTGTGCCACCACTAACCAGCCTCTGTCTCATTCTTTGGGAAGGAATCACTTCATTTAGACAAGAAACACCATTGGGGCTGATGCCATATGTCCGCTGTCATCCCTGTCACTGTCACCAAAACACCCAAGCTTTCCCTGCATAGCCTTCACATGTGTCAGTTCCACACAGGTTACTATCATTTGTATAGTCCTGCTAAGAGAAACAATAAAGGGTACCATGCCACATTAGGCAACTTAAAAGCCAGGTGGAGTGGAATTACATGTTCCCTCTTTAATCAGTGGGAGGATTGTTGTAATCTTCTTGAAGAACAGACCTTTCAACTACCATGCTGTTTTCCTGTACTCAATACAAGGCTCAAATAATGTTCTGAATGAGTGAGTGAAGATATAAATATACCCCCAAGAACCAGAACTTCATTACAAGAAGCATGACTTATTAAGAAAAAATAAAACTATGTCATTCCTTGACTTTAAAACATATTTAGCATCTTATTCTGCTTCATTGCTCAGTATCTGGTATGCTCATCTCCCTGTGCGCTCATTATCTCACTAGTCTTTCTTTGCTACTTTCCTCTCTATAAGACCTCTCTTCATTTGTGTGGTTCATAAGGAAAGAAATACCCAGCTCCCACCTGGTCCTGTTTTGCAGGGGATGCTATGACCTAGAGACCTGTGGAAATTTTCTCATGTGAACAGCTTTAGTACAACTCCAGGAAATTTCACATTTTCTTACCTCTGGAACACAAGGCCCAGAGAGCTCCTCTTGTAATGGATCTGATCAAGAAGGCAAGCATGCTTTCTCAAAGCAGCCAGGGTCTGTCTCAGGCCATTTTAGCACTGCTTTCTCTCCCATGGATAATGTCACACCATCATGTTCAGATATTAAGCTACCAGACTCCAAGTTATGATCCCAAGACTCCTCTACTGAGCATCAGCCAATGGCTTTCATGTGTGCACTACTTGGACCCTCACTCAAGGCTTCTTCCAGATGCATTTGTGTACATGTCTTTAGAATATGCTCTTGTGGCCAAGAATAAGAAATATTTAATACCTAGCCTTGGTACTTTACGGCTACTGATAAGTCCCTTCTGGCTTTCTCCTCTGGAGGCAGCTAGACTAGGCACCCATAAAAAAACCTGCTCATTGCTCACTTTCCAGCACATCCTGTCCAACTTCCTCCATTAGATTTATTGAATGACAAAACTGGAATTTGTCGTATACCAAGCACTGTGCTTGTAGAGAAAGGGTGGGTAGGTCCTGCTATAGTTCCCCATCCCTTCTACACACATTAAACACACACACACACACACACACACACACACACACACACACACACAGGGACACACTGCAAAGACTCACTTTTCTCTAGCATTCCTTGCTTGAGCATTGTGTAGCTCACAGCTCATGAATAATTCTTTCCAAGAGATAAAATGACATTGGAATTGATAGTTTTCAGGATGTATAGAACAAAGGAAGAATGCACAGATGCAGTCCATTCTTTGAAAGCATTTTCAGGAATAAAGCACAGGAAATCAGCATTTACTAGCAGAGAAAATGGAGGTTCTCATCCCTTCAGTTATTTGTATCTCAACAGAGTTGAGTCAAGAGATCTATATACAGAGATAAAAGCTTTTGAAAAAGAAATGAGTTCTAGGTTCCAACATGAAAATAGATTTTTTCATGTGGCAATTATTTTCAACTACAATAACTAGATCATTTCTAAGATGTCTTTTGCCTTTCTGTTTGATTATAAAGTTAATTCAATCAAACAGAATCCAGCTTTATTGTTTGAAGAGAAAATAGCTGTCACACATTTGCATTGCATCTGTGTTTCAGAAGTTGAACTTATAGCATAGTCACGAAAATAAATGCCACAGGTATCTCAGGAGGAAACTTGCTACATAAAAGTTGAGAGCAGTTATCAACCACTAGATCTTCTGATCTAGTCAAGGGGATATTCTTCAAAACATATGTCCTGATAATTTCTCATTTCCAATGGGTTTCTACAATTTTATTTAATCAATTTTGACATGGATTATTTTGACCTAAAGACACTCGCACATCAACAGCTGAAGGAAGAATCTTTCTCTGTTATTATTTTATCTTGAAAAAGCAAACAAACAAATCCTCCCTAAAGAGTAAAAGTTCGGTGGATCCAAGATGGCAGCGGCCCTTGTGGATGCATTTTGAACTCGGGAAAACAGCCATAAAGCCACAGAGCTTTATGACAATCCGAGTGACTCTATTGCACTGGATTTCACCCAGTTACCCAGGGATGATTAAAAGTCCCTGGACAGGACTCTTCTCCCTTCTCTCAGACTCTCAGCAAAACAGACTGGTGGAAGCCTCTGAATCCGGGAATCGGAAATCCTCACCTGGAGAGCCTCAGGGTAAGAGCTACTCAATTAACCAGCAGGCAGACCCAAACTCCAGACAGGGTTACTCACAAGCCTCCTGGGCCCCCAGATTCCACGCAGCCATCCTCGCTATTTAGCGAAGGGTTGCGGACCCAGGGGAGTGGAATACACTCTTAGCAGAGCGACAGCACAGCAGCCAGGAAGCGCAACAGTGTGCGCATCTGGTCCACAGTGAGACAGCCCAGAAGGTCGAGAACAGGATGGCCTGGGCGGGTCCACAGCTGTGCATTTTGGAAAGCACAAGCGAATTTGCACTTCCACAGAGGGGTGTTGGACATACATACAGGCCCCCTCCATTGGATTTATGGACACAGGGAAAAAACACTGCAGTCTGAGCAGCGGGATACACTTCCAGCAGAGCTGCAGCGTACCAGAACTTGGAAAAAAGTGGCCCCAAATTGCCAGTCTCCAAAGCCAGCTCCATACATACATACGTGGAGCTTTGACAGTGGCAGAAAGGCAGGCAGCTGGATTGGAAGGCAGATCTGTTCTCCACAGCGTCCAAGCCCTGGGCAAATTGTGGGATTAATGCCAGACTCCTTTGCGAGTTCTGGCCCTTCCAGCTGGAAACCAGACCTTAAGCATATTTAGTCCCACCTCTGGAACAGTGAAGTTTTGGCCTGGGGGACACTGCTGAGGGACTCACTTTAAGGGAGTGGAGTCAGGTCCTTTTAAGACTCCAGCGAGTGGCCTCAACCCCCAAACTTGGGACCTCCAGAACTCAGAGAATCTGTGCCTGAGCACACAGGACCATACCAGCAGAGCTGCTGCAGGTTGAAAATTCAGTATGCAACATAGAGAGCTCTGACTTGGGAGCAGTGAAACAATCCTGGGCCATTCCTCCTTGCCTAGGAGTGGGCTGCACCATCTCACAGTGCTACTGGCTATTAGATGCACATTGACTCTGAGAACCCCCTGAAAACAGCTGGAGAGGACCACAAACACGGTCCTGACACGTAAGCTGCAGGGGAGCTACAACCCCACCCAACAGTCTGTGGCCTACCAACCTGCACTATCATCTGTACAAGGACCAGTTGGATCCCAGGAACCTACAGGAACACATACCACTACATCCCCTCACCTCCAACAGGAAGGGGTGAGCTCTGGGAGACACACTAAGAACAACCACACAAGGACCCATCCAGCCAGTGGAAACCAACAGATCACCAAACCATACTACTGCTACACCAAAGCGCCCCCGTTGGAACCAAACCCAGAAGGCACCAGGAACCTAAGAATTACAGGCATAGAGGAAAGAGAAGACTCCCGACTCCAAGGTCCAGAAAATATCTTCAACAAAATCATAGAAGAAAACTTCCCAAACCTAAAGAAAGAGATGCCAATAAAAATCCTAGAGGCTTACAGAACACCAAACAGATTAGATCAGAAAAGAAACTCCTCTGGTCACATAATAATTGCAACTCCAAATGTACAGAACAAAGAAAGAATATTAAAAGCTGTAAGAGAAAAAGGTCAAGTCACATATAATGGCAGACCCATAAGAATTACACCTGACTTCTCCTCAGAAACTTTAAAAGCTAGAAGGGCCTGGACAGATGTCCTACAAGCCCTGAGAGAACAGAGATTCCCAGCCAGACTACTATACCCAGCAAAACTCTCCAACAACATAGATGGAGAAAGCAAGATATTCCATGAAAAAAACAAATTTAAACAATATCTACCCACAAACCCAGCCCTACAGAAGATCCTAGAAGGAAAATTCCAACACAGAGAAGATAACTACACCCAAGAAAACAGAGGAAATAGAAAACTCCACAGCAACCAAACTAAAAGAAACACCTATACCAAATTAATGGGATATAACAACTCATGGTCACTAATATCCATCAACATCAATGGACACAACTCCCCAATAAAAAGACACAGACTTACAGACTGGATCCATAAACAAGATCCATCTTTTTGCTGTATACAAGAAACACATCTCACTATTGAAGATAAACATTATCCCAGAGTAAAGGGCTGGGAAAAGGTTTTCCAAGCAAATGGACCCAGGAAGCAAGCTGGAGTAGCCATCCTAATATCAAACAAAATAGACTTCCAACTGAAGTTAATAAAAAAAAGACAGAGAAGGGCATTACATACTCGTTAAAGAAAATATTCATCAATAGGACAACTCAATATTGAACATTGATGCCCCAAATACAAAGGCACCTACATTTGTAAAAGAAAATCTTCTAAAACTTAAATCACACATCTATCCCCACACATTAGTAGTGGGAGACTTCAACACTCCACTCACAACAATGGACAGAATCATCAAGACAGAAGCCAAACAGAAATAATGAGTCCAACAGAGCTCATGAACCAAATGGACCTAACAGATATCTACAGAACGTTTCACCCAAACACAAAAGAATACACCTTCTTCTCAGCACTGCATGGAACCTTCTCCAAGATCAACCATATAGTTGGACACAAAGATAGCCTCAACAGATAAAAGAAAATTTAAATAACCCCTTGTATCTTATCAGACCACCATGGAATAAAGCTGGACATCAATAACAGAAATAATAGAAAGCCTACACATTCTTGGAAACTGAACAACGCTCTTCTGCGTGACTACTAGATCAGGAGAGAAATAAAGAAGGAAATCAAAGACTTCTTAAAATCCAAAAAAAATGAAGGCACAACATATCCAAACCTATGGGACACAATAAAAGCTGTGCTATGAGGAAAGTTCATAGCACTAAGTGCCTTCAAACAGAAAATTGTGACAGCTCATATTAGCAAATTAACAGCTAAACTGGGTGAATTGGGGGAAAAAAAAAAAGAGAAGCAAACACTCCCAAGAGGAGCAGAAGGCAGGAAATCATCAAACTTACGGCTGAAATCAACAACTTAGAAACAAAAAGAATCAATGAAACCAAGAGTAGATTCTTCAAAAAAATCAAAAAAATAGACTGACCCTTAGCCAAATAACTACAAGGCAGAGGGAAAAAACTCAAATCAACAAAATCAGAAATGAAAAGGGAGAAATAACAACAGACATTTAGGAAATCCAGAGATTATTTGGGTCCTACTTTAAAAATCTATACTTCACCAAATTTGAAAATGTAAGCAAAATGGACAATTTCCTTGATAGATTCCACCTACCAAAGCTAAATCAAGATAGGTTAACAGATTAAACAGCCCTATAATCCCTAAGGAAATAGAAACAGTCATTAAAAATCTCCCAACCAAAAAAAGCCCAGGGCCAGATGGTTTTACGACAGTATTATACCAGACTTTCAAAGAAGAGCTAACGCCAATATTCTTCAAACTATTGCAAAAAGTAGAATCGGAAAGAATACTGCCAAACTCACTCTATGAGGCCACAGTCACCCTGATTCCTAAACCACACAAAGACCCAACAAAGAAAGAGAACTTCAGACCAATCTCTCTCATGAACATAGATGCAAATATACTTAATAAATTACTAGCAAACCAAATTCAAGAAAACAACAAAAGTATCATACACCATGATCAAGTAGCCTTAATCCCAGGAAGGCAGGGATAGTTTAAAATATGAAAGTCTATCAATGTAATTCACCATATAAACAAGCTGAAAGAAAAAAACACATGATAATCTCACTAGATGTGGAAAAAGCATTTGACAAAATCCAACACCCCTTCATGCTAAAAGTTCTGGATAGAACGGGTATACAAGGACCATACCTAGAAATAATAAAGACAATATACAGCAAGCCAGTGGCCAACATCAAATTAAATGGAGAGAAACTCGAAGCATTTCATCTAAACTTAGGGACAAGACAAGGATAGCCACTTTCACCATATCTCTTCACTATAGTACTTGAATTTCTTGCTATAGCAATAAGACAACTAAAGGAGATCAAGGGGATAAAAATTGGAAATGATGAAGTCAAATTATCCCTATTTGCAGACGATATGATAGTATACATAACCAACCCCAAAAGTTCCCCCAGAGAACTCTTACAGCTAATAAACACCTTCAGCAAGGTGACTGGATACAAAATTAATTCAAAAAAATCAGAAGCACTTCATTATACAAAAAACAAATGGGCTAAGAAAGAAATAAGGGAAACAACTCCCTTCTCAATAGCCACAAACAATATAAAATACCTTGGGGTAACTCTAACCAAGCAAGTAAAGGACCTGTACAACAAGAACTTCAAGCCTGTGAAGAAAGAAGTTGAAAAGGCCTTTAGAAGATGGAAAGATCTCCCATGCTCATTGATATGTAAGATCAACATAATAAAAATGGCCACCCTACCAAAAGTAATATATAGATTCAATGCAATTCCTATCAAAATACCAACACAATTCTTTGTAGACCTGGAAAAAGCTATTCTCAATTTCGTATGGAACAACAAAAAAAAAACCAGAATAGCTAAAGCAATCCTGTACAATAATAATAAAAAAAAACATCTGCGGGTATCACCATCCCAGATTTCAAGCTGTACTACAAAGCAATAGAAATAAAAACAGCATGGTACTGGTATAGAAACAGACCACTAGATCAATGGAATCAAATTCAAGACCCAGAAAAGGACCCACACACCTATGGCCACCTAATTTTTGACAAAGAAGCCAAACCTCACAATGGAAAAAGGACTGCATCTTCAACAAATGGTGCTGGTCCCACTGGATGTCCACCTGTAAAAGAATGAAATTAGACACATACTTATCACCTTGTACATAACTTAAATCCAAATGGATCAAAGACCTTAACATAAGGCCAGTCACACTAAATCTACTAGAAGAGAAAGTGGGAAAAACCCTTGAAATCATTGGCACAGGTGACAACTTCATGAACAGAACACCAACAGCTCAGAATCTAAGACCAACAATCAATAAATGGGACCTCATGAAACTGAAAAGCTTCTGTTAGGCAAAAGACACTGTCATTCAAACAAAAAGGTAGCCTACAGATTGGGAATAAATCTTTAACAATGCCACATCTGACAGAGAGCTAATATCCAAAATTTACAAAGAACTCAAGAAATTAAATGCCAACAAACCAAATAATCCAATCAAAAAATGAGGAACAGAGCTAGAGAATTCACAAAGGAGGAATCCCTAATGGCTGAGAGACACTTGCAGAAATGCTCATCATCCTTAATCATTAGAGAAATGGAACTCAAGATGATTCAGAGATTCCATCTCACACATGTCAGAATGGCTAAGATCAAAATCTCATATTACAGCATATGCTAGCGAGGGTGTGGAGAAAGGGGAACCCTCCTCCATTGCAGGTGGGAGTTCAGGCTTGTACAACCACTATGGAGGTCAGTCTGGAGGTATCTTAGAAAACTTGGAATAGCTTTGCTTCAGGACCTAGATATACCACTTCTGGGTATACATCCAAATGACTCCTCACTGAATCACAAGGAAGTTTCCTTATCTATGTTCATAGCAGCCTTATTTGTAATAGCTAGAAACTGGAATCTACACAATTGAATATTACTCAGCTATCAGAAACAATGAAATTATGCAATTTACAGCCCAATGGATGGAACTAGAGAAGCTCATCCTGAGTGAGCTAACCCAGACTCAGAAGGATGCACATGGAATCTATTCACTTATAGTTGTATTTTAGGTATATATTACAGGATATCTATACTACAATCAACGCACTAAAGGGAACACGGACATAAACTTTTTGTTTGTTTGTTTTAGTTTTCTCTCCCTGGCAATGAGACACTTTTCACTGGTGGTACTGTCTTGTAGGTCCCAAGTGTATGAGGAGGCTCTTGGCCCTCATATGACTTCTGAACTGGGGCCGGGGCTGTTATGTGGGGACACTCCACTCCAGAGGAGTGGGATGGAAGTGTTAGGGGGTAGAGGGTGGAAGGGTGGGGCTGGGAAGGGTGGAAAGAGGACAATATGGTGGAGATGTAACCTGAAGCAACAAATAAATTTATTTTAAAAGAAGAGTAATAAGTTTAATTGTCAAAAATTCCATTCCTGAGTGTTTCACAAATTATGAAGACTGTCTCATTATCAAAGATAAGGAAGTAGGAGGATCAGAAATGAGCACACATTGTCATAATAGTCTCATATCTCCCATCTCTTTTCCTAAGATCCTACTTGCTTTGACTTTCCCAGTCCTTTTCTAAAGTATTATATGCCTAGAATTCTAACCAGCTGCTTGAGTCACATTTCCCTTTGAATTCTTGTGTATGTATATAATTAATTTTACTTATTTCCTTTTGCTAACAGTCAGTTGTCTGCTTAATTATCAGGCCCCTTAGATCTAAACATAAAAGGATAAAGATGTCTGCTAAGTGGTTCATCTGGTAAATGCATCTACCACAAAACCTGAGTTCCATCCCTGTTACTCACATCATGGGTAAAAACAACAAACTCTTACAATTTTCTCTCTAACCTCCATATGTACACCATTGCACATGTATTCATTCACGTAGAGAAAGAATAAACAGAATGCAAAATAAAACAAAACAGTTTTTCTTTCTAAGATAGTTCAATTATATTCCAAGTATAATTTGTTGAAAAAGAGATATAGATGCTAAGAGAACTGGCTGAACTTGCTTAAGGCTATTGTGATAGCTATTCTTGGTTGATCTCTTGACTACATTTGGAATAACCTAAACCCCGAAACATTCAGCCTCAACCTAATGGATTGAAAAACAGGAATTTTAGACTTTCTGTGGACAGATAACCATGTTGGATTAGCTGAACAAGAGTGTATAAGCCACTATGGTATATCCCACATTATTCATGAATTATTGATCTATATAAAGATAGATATCAATAATATATGTATATATGTAATAAATATGTAATATATTATTACATGTGTATATGTATATTTTTAAATATATTACACACACATATATGTGTGTGCAACATATTTAATATGTGTGTGTGTGTGTGTGTGTGTGTGTGTGTGTGTAGAGAACCTAGAACTAATACAGATTTTGGTAATAGGAATTGGTTCTAGAAGGATAAATGTATAAGGATTAATTTTTTAATTATCTGGAATACGCTTTCCAATTTGCCAATATCTATCCTTACAGAAGCCTCTCTAGTTACTGAAGCCTCTCTTAAATGCTTGGACAATACTTAAAGCCTATGGCAAGAAATATTTTATAAACTTATGCAACCAAATGCATTTTATTATCTAGATTCACAAATTGCAAGTCGTGAGGAATTTAGTGACTATATGTATATAAAACTTTTGACAATTTGTGGTAAAAGAAGTAAAATGATGATATTGATTGATTGCTCCTAGCATGTATTGATAAATAGACAAAGGAAATGAATGAGCTTGGTGGTAATCTTCTGGCATCTCAGAATATGAGGTAGGACAACATGATACTCAGTGATAAACTGACTGTCTCTATATGTGCATAAAAGCTCTCAAGTTTTTTATCTTTAGTCTATCAATTTTACTCTTCACTGAAAATAAAATCAGCACATATATTTTCAATATAGGATACAGAAATTAAATGACATAGTATTAAATTAAGTAACATCCACACATCATCCACTTAAAAGCTATTTGAATAAGTATTTTAATAGGCAATAAATTTAAATATTTTTAATCTTAAAGTGACTTTTTCATTGCACTTCTACCATAAATTTATATTTGAATGCATTTTAGTCTTGAAAGTTTTATAAATTATCTTATGCCATTGTTGTCCTTTTGTAAAACATGCACATATGGAGAAATTTCCACTATTAAAGGCAATGATGCACTAAATAATAAAAAGTTCTCTGGAATAAGTAATATTTCCAATTAGAGGTTTACAATTAATCAAGCAGCATAAACCTATTTAAGAATGTTTTAGATCACTAAAAATATATCCCTGTGAGAGGGATGAGACTATTTTCTGTAGGGATTAGATAAATTAGATTTAGAACATATATAGGAGTTTCTGATACTGTCTCTTAATTTCTGGCCTGAAGAGCATTATCAGCATGAAGTCAGCAAAAACAGGAAAGACTCAATAGACTGAAAAACAAGTTTGAAGTCAGGAAAACAGGAAAGACTCAATAGACTTGAAGAAACAAAGTATCTGGCCTGACATTGTTTTCAGCTGCTAAGTGGGCGCAGCCCAAATTAAGCTGAAACAGAGTTCCTCCTATTTAAGGACAGTGCGTGGAGCCCAGAAGAGAAGAAGCCCCTGATGCTAGAGAGCTCCAAGAGTCCTGCTGAAAAAAGGGCTGGCCATTGATGGCCAGCTCTCTCCCTGAAGCAGAAAGAAGCCGGTGAGCAAAGAAAGCCTGAGCAAGACACCAAAAGGCCAAGGACTGGACCCTGTGGCTCAGCTTTTGCCTAGAGGGGTTTGATCTGTCCAAACAGTGCCTAAAGGAAACGGTGCCTGGCTTTAAGGACTGAGGCAGAGCAGCTGAGTTCCTGATTCAAAAGAAGTAAGTTGGCCTGCAGACGGCTAGGGTCTCCCCCAGAGAAGAAAGCATGAAGCCTTATTTAAGGTGAGACTGCAATAACCAAGTTACCCTGACGAACCTGCATCTGAGAGATCCAGAAAAAGGACTGCTAAGTGCGTTAAAGAATCTACAACAAAGACTGTGTTCCTGACGACTGAGGACCTGCCCCAGAGACTGTATCATTCTAAAAGGTTATGAAAGTAGTTGTTATAATTATCAATAGGTTTAGTGGATAGGTTAAAGGGGTTGTAGGAATTTATAGGATTAATAGTTAAGAAATTGTTGGTGTTTGTTATAAGTGAATTTAGTAATAAATAAATAAGTATTAAATAATAATTTAAAAGTTCGGTTACAATTTTCATTTCATCTAATCAGACTAATCAAAGACATATCCCAAAAGATAAAAAATAAAAACAGCAGAGAATGTTACATCATATTTTATGTTGTTTGAACTCTATGTTACATTTTTTTTCTGTGTAACCAAGATCTGGTTGTGCTGGACTCTCTTTGTAGACCAGGCTAGCCTTTAGGTCACAGAGACCTGCCTGCCTCAGCCTCCCCAGTGCTGGGATTAAAAGCGTGCATCGCCATGCCCCCCTTATGTTACAATACCTTCTTCTCAAGTATTATCTGCAAATTTCTATCAGGACTCAATCTAATTCATCTAACTTTGTTGAAAGTAGGTAAATAGAAGCTTGGGAGGGTTTGAAGACACACTGCATATCATTCACTTATTTGTCCTCTGGGTAACACCACTGACATTTCAATGACAAAAATCAGATGAGTTACTCTTGCTAGTCACTTGCTTAGGAATGTCTTGTGTCACCTGGCAAACTCAATATTGATATAAGTAGATGTGAAATCTGAGGGTTCTTGCGAATGACAAAGGCTTTCTCATCTCATTTTTGCATAACTGGCTCCCAGAAAAATCAATGACCACCAAAGTTGCCAGGGACTAGTTCTTTCTGAGTCCTTTGTCTTGCAAATTCAAAGAACAAGTTTCATGGACAAAGGAATGGCAGGTTTATGAAGAAGTTTTATTATAGCATTATAGGTGGGACCATAAGAAAAAGCAAAAAGGCAGAGGCGCAATATAAAACCAATGGGTCCCTGAAATGGAGTACCACCAACATGTAAGTTTTGGGGGCATTTTATGGGAAGAAACTTAAGCAATACATAAAGAACTTCTATGGTCTCTCCATTTTGGTCCATTCACAAGGTGTGTATTTGCCTCTCAATTTCAGTCGTGTCTTCATATATATATTCCAAGAAGTTGTGCTCAACCAGGTGTGTTAAAGAAGTTTCTATCTTTAAATAGGGAGATACTTTATAAACAAGAATTCCCACATTCAAAACATTATGCTTCCATGTATTTATTATTCTGGATCCCAAAATACTGGAGGATTTTTAAGAATGAGTGTTTGATTTTCAAATTCCTTATCTCCTTGAATTTTGTTTGTATTTAATTTTATTTATTTCATGAAGTTTCTGGATAGTAAATAGACTTCAAAGCTTTAAATGAAAATGCAAATTTTCAGGTTTCTTTATTAAACATCTGCCCCCACGACTAGTAAGAAATTTTTAAAATGCACCAAGAAGTAATAAAATAAACAATTGCATTTTTTTTAATGTTCAAAAGTATACTTAGCATGGATTCTTATGAAAAAAATACCACTCTACTCAAAGAATAATAGCAATAACAGAATTTGATTGGAGAACCTCTGATTCCCACTTACTGACATAATCATTACAGGATGATCATCATGACCTGATTGTTTCCATTGTTTTTCTATCCCAAGTCTACACTCTTGCAAATGTTGGGTCTTGGCAAATATGAGTAAATACGAATTGCTTCACCCATCCTTCTTAAAATTATGATATTAAACTTGGATTCATGTCATATCCCAATTCTTTCTCCTGGGTCAATAAAGCAACTCTAGTGAATTGTATCATAGTTGTGTTTGTGTTGCTTAGCATTCATGGAATAACAGACTATCCCAAAACCTCCTACCAAGGTAAATATTTGTTCTTTAATTTTCTGTCAGTCGAAAAGACATAACTTGACCCTTCAAATTGATTTACTTCTTATTAAAAGCTGTTCTTCTGAAAGTAGATTTAGTTCTGTGATAGCCCAGTCTCAAGAAAAGCTTCAACATTCCTCTAAAAGAATAAACTGTCAGTGAGTAGTAATTAGAGGTTCTCTAATAATCTCAACCAGTGACTGCAGTGGGCATTTGAGGCAGTGGGAAGTTATACACAATGAAATAATCAAAACAAAACAAACTTCCAGAGAAGTTTTAGGAATGTCTCCTGAGTCCCAAATGCTCATGTCAATGTAGGCATCTACAGCTACTATTATGACCAAAGAGCCCAGAACAAAGCTGAAGTTCTTAGACATCACTCTAGTTCCTCAAAGTATTAAGTAAGGTTGCAATGTCCTGGCTAATACATCTTAAGGAATACAAGGTAGTTTTTTTAACCATGTTTATAATATCATGTATGTCCTCAAGGCCTGTCTAGAGCTCCATGAAACAAAAAACACAAAACTAAAACAAAAGAAAAGTTAGTGGAGCTGTAGTCCTAAACACAAGCCTTTCCCAGAATGCAGTGCATTCCATTCCCTTAGCAGGCCTCAGATTGCTTTTCCAACTGACCCTACAAGGCACCAGTTGCCCTGGTGAATAAAGAAGTGATACTGATGCTTAAGTGTGCAGGAGTTGGACCCCAAGATCAGAGTCACTAGAAGAGTCTCAGGAGATGGGTATTATCAGAGAAAGTCCATGAAGCAAAGGGAGAGATGTGAACTCAAGTTATCTCCTTTTCAAAAGGGTCATTTGTAGCTGGTTGATATATTTGTCACTTTAAGAAATGAAGGTAAACTCAAGACGACTCTGAGATTCCATCTCACACCTGTCAGAATGGCTAAGATCAAAAACTCAAATGACAGCACATGCTGGAGAGGTTGAGAAGAAAGGGGAACACTCCTCCATTGCTGGTAGAAGTACAAACTTGTATAACCACTGTGGAAATAAGTCCAGTGATATCTTAGAAAACTTGGAATAGCCCTACCTCAAGACCCAGCTATACCACTTCTGGGTATCCACCCAAACGATTCCTCAACAAACCACAAGGACATCTCTTCATCTATGTTCATAGCAGCCTTTTCTGTAATAGCTAGAAACAGGAAACAATCCAGATGTCCCTCAACTGATGAATGGATTAAAAAAATTGTGGTACATTTACACAATGGAATATTACTCAGCTATCAGAAACAAGGAAATCATGCAATTCACAGCCAAATGGATGGAACTAGAAAAGCTCATCCTGAGTGAGCTAACCCAGACTCAGAAAGATGCACATGATATCTACTCACTTATAATTGGATTTTAGCCATATAGTACAGGATAACTGTACACCAATACACCAAAAGGATCAGGAACATAGACTTTGTTACCTATTAAGGGGACAATTTGCCCTAGGAATACTACTATGTTGGCCCCTAGTGCAAGAGAAAGCTCTTCGCCAGCAAATGACTGTTGAGCTTAGAGGGCTGATATGTAGGGACACTTTACATCAGAGGAGTGGGATGGGTGGGAGAGGGAGGAGAGGGTGGAAGGGTAGAATCCAGAGGGGTGGAAAGAGGGCACCATGGTGGAAATGTAACTTGAAGTAATAAATAAACAAACAAGGAAAGAAACAAAAGTAATGAAGGTAAATTAATACTATATTTACTTGCCAATGCTTCACAGCACTCTAGTTTATAAAATATCCAGGTATAACACTATTTATTAAATAACTAATACATTGGTCTAAGACCTGAAAGATGAAAATGAGCTGAAAAATTGAAACTTACCCATTATAGTCAAACATTATGAGTTTTTTTGAATCATTAATTTTACAGGTAAGTGAATGGAACTAGAAAAGATTACATTGAATGAGGTAACTCAGGCCCCCCCCCCCAAAAAATTGTGTATTATCTCTCATCTGAGATTCTGGGTTCCAAATCTTCAGAAATAAGTACAATAAGCTGGAGTAACTATCGACCTAGGAAATTAAAATGTTATCATTTTAGAGGGTGGGCAGTGAATGAGCAATAGAGAGGGAGATAGTCAGGTATAACTGATCTGGAGGGGAAAATAGGCAGGTTCTAAGTAGGGAGTCTTTGAATGTCTATGTCTTTGCGGTCAACTCAGTGGCAAGCCTAGCAGGCCTGGTCCATTGGTCCCACAGATATTTCCTCTAACAGACAAATGAGAGTTGACCATTTAAACAACTGTGTAGATGAAAAAAGATGGGACATAAAGACATCTCTTTGCCTGAGTATGTTAATACTCTTACTAGAAGAATCAACAGTTGAGCTATGATTGGCCATAAACTAATGGACACAATCCCTTTTTCACTTGGACATTTTAACATTTGTGTGTTCAGAGATGACAACAGTGATTGACTTTATTGATCGATAGTAGTCACAAAGGGCCTTGCTGGCACACTGCCTGGTTGAAAGCACCTTTTCTCTCCCTTTCTTTGGTTAAAGTGTTAAAGATGTGAAGTTAGTTCATTTTAAATATGGAAAATATCTCTCATAAATTTAATTGTTATTTTAAACTTTATGGGAAAATAAGTTGATCAGATCATTGTTTATTTTTATTTCAGGAAAGACAAACATCATTTTCCATTCATTAAAATATGAGACCTTATGAAAAGCACTTCATACAACCACAAGAAGATACAGATCAACTCCTCATCCTTGACCCTAACTTTAAAAAGGCATAAAGTTTAGGTCTGAAATTTAGAATGTTTATAGCAATAATCATGACTCCACACAAATCATAATGTATTAGTTTGGCAACTACTATTTGTTCATGAATAAAAACAAATGGGACTTAAATCATAGACAAAACCAATAAGGCTGCTCCTGTTTCTGGAACTTATTTATCACAGTTCCCAGTAAAAGCCCAAATTATGGCATTAAATATGTCATGTTTTTGGAACTGCCCTGTTCTTTCACCAGCTTCCTTTATATCTTAGTCTTAGTTTCAGACGTCACCTTTGTTTACATGAGAAGTTCTGTGTTGTGTCTATGTTGAATATTCCATAAGATACACACACACATACACATTGAATGACTCATGCAATTAGACCCTCTCCAAGATATTAAATTTTCTCAAACTTTCCCTGCATAGGAAAAGAAGAGTTGATATCACCCACCTAGAGTACTATAATAAGATCTTCAATTTGATTTCAGATTCATGATATAAGTCATCATAAGCCCATAGTTCTGATCTTTTCTTCACTGAAATGTCTTAGAACTTTGGAGATAAATAGCTAGAACTAGAAAAATCTTGGAGAGGGTCTATGTGCATGAGTTACTCCATGTGTGAGTGTGTGTGTCTTATGGAATATTCAACACAAACCCAATATATATTATATAGATTGATAGATATAGATATACTTTATATGTTTTACATATATTTATATTTATAGATTATTGAAATTGCAACCTTGTTAACAATGATATTTATTAATAACTATAAAATGTTATATTGGACAAGCAGATCAATCTGTGGCTGGTGGAAGACTGGCAGGCCTCACTCACCTTAGAGGCCTGTAGGCCTAATGGGACAGCCTGGCAGGGTAGTCTGGTATAGTAGCTGGCAGGACAGCTACAGGATACATATTAATAACTATAAACTGTTATATTAGGCCAGCTGAATTGCTGGTGGCCTGGAGGGGAAGCTGCCAGAGCTTGATGGGAGCCAGTAGGCCTGGATTGCCTTGGATGGTAGCACTTTTCCCAGTAATTAAATACACTAAAATCTTTTTATGTTTCAATGCTTACCCCTTAGCTGGGAAGACTCTCATCTAGATTACTTAAATTAATCCCAGACCACCTACCTAATCCCAACCAATCATGTGGCTTGTTATAACTTCTTGAGTCACAGAGCTCACATGGGGACGTCCTCTGTTCTGGCGACGTGGCAGGGAACGTCATTTGTGTAAAACCCAGGATTTCTTTTCAGACCCAGGAAGTCCTACCTTCCTATACTCTTTCTGCCCAGCTAATTGACAGTGACTTTTATTAACTAATCAAAGTGTGCCTCAGAAAGGGCAGTGACCAGATCTCTAGCACTAAAATCAGCCTCCAAAGACCAATGCATTAGACCCTCCTCCAACAGATTATAGATAGATAGACAGATAGACTAGATAGATGATAGATGATAGATAGATAGATAGATAGATAGATAGATAGATAGATAGATAGATAGATCCAATAAATGGAACTGGACTGGCAATTCACTCTTCAAAAGCCATCTGACAAAAATCCCAACACCAGGCATGAGACACTCCCTTTTTTGTCAAGGTTATTCAAGAGACACCCAAAGTACTACAGACTATTACTATTGGACTTCATTGCCCACAAGAGGTGGAAAGCAAGTGCCTATTTCTGAAGACACCATTTACTTCATACAGAGGCTCCAGAGGACCCTGATCTGAGAGTTACCTGAATGTCTCCTCCCTGAGGACTAAATTTCATAATACTAGAAGGTACCATGCAAGATTGAAAAGTAGGGAGGTAACCAGTAGTCCCAACTATCAGGAACACCTATTAATCACCATAAGACCAACATGTCCTCATGACCCCAAGGGTTCTGAGGTGACATGCATACCTTAACAGTCACTAATAGCTCTCTAATTAGACTTAAGACCCACTCAACACAAGAAAATCATTCTTAGTGCTGGAAACCTAACTGAAAACCCAAGACTAGTGAAGTCATGGATCTTGAAAGAGGAACTACAACCACCACTTTACTAAATCAGCATAGTCCCTGACTACATTCTCAATATGTCTCCTAAACACAGGTATGTATAGTCTTTACCCCTCAACAAAGATACTTCTCTTTGCAACAGATAAAGACTACCAAAGAAAAATACAAGCAATCAAAATGCAGAGTTATAGAACCCAATCCCAGTGGATACATCTACAACACAATTCTTGTATCTAGGGCTAAGGGAACACTGTAGAAAGGGGAGGCAGAAAGATTGAAATAGCCAGAGAATCAGAGAGTTTACTTTGAGATTCTGTCTCCTACTAATGCTATAAGATATATAAGATGTTCCCATGAAATCTAATCAATATGACCACTTAAACATGAGCTAAACACAGACAACCAGAATAGACATGCCAAAGTAAACAGGGAAAGCTACAAGACTTCAACCCTACAAAAAGAACTACAGTCAACCAATGAATTCTAAGAATGAAAGAAATAGTCTTCCTTGGGAAAGAGCACATCAATTGATTGTACAATACCAGATGATAATTTCTGAAAACATACATAAAAGTGGCATTATACTGACTGAGAAACTTATATTTATGAATATATATACATATACACACATTATATATGCATATATACATATACACATGTTTGTAACAATTAACAAAAAAGAAATAGGCTATGAATTTGAAAGCAATGAGAGGTGTATTAGAGGGGGTTAGTGAAAGGAAAGGGAAACAGGAAATGTTGCAATTATATTATACTGTCTCAAAAATAAAAGAAATAATAAAAAGGCACATTAACTCATGTTGTAAGGTGTTGAGTTTGCATATTCAAGGATCCACCACAATGAAACATTTCTTTAAGTAAATATGACTTTCCTCCTCCAATAATTGTCCTTATGCTGGCTGATAGTTCTATGAATATTTATACCAGTTATTTTTATTAGTAATATGAAACCATTGACTTTGAGACTTCATCAATTTTTGAAATATCTTAATCTCAAGGTAAAAGACATTAATATAAAGATATTGAGGTTTGGGTAAATATTGTACATCATGTTCTCAGACAACATTAAATCAGTTGTTGACATTTCTTTCAAGTCACATTCAGTTCAGCAATGAAAACTAGGAAGATTTCCACAGGTATAAAGTCTTCATAATAACCAATGAAACCCAAATCACCATGTCCTTTAATCCCTGATAGCTGGAACTCTGGGAAATTACCATACACTGCCTCATGATCCTGTACCCTCATAGGACATTTTGGATTACTGAATGGAAAATAATATGCCAAGTTGAAATTAAATGGTTTAGCATATAGAAAAATGTAACTCAGGTCCACTTCTCATTACTTGAAGTCATGTTGCTCTGCCTTCACTGTACTCTACAATTTATAAAATTCCCTATGAATTATGGCATTGAGTTGGAATATGTATGGGAGTATGACTTGCCTCCTTAAATCTTAAAGTTAGTTTCCATCCTTCCAGTTGGAGACAACAGCCTCAAATGTGCAAAATGAAGGTAAGAGAGGTCGGGAGGGTGATTCTGAGAAGATATCCTGGAGACTTGAGTCCCACAGCTGGCATCTGCTGTTTCAGCCTCAAGTGAATGCAATGATTATTTCCAAAGACTATTATAAACATATGTTGATTCAAAAGCCTGTCTTTTAGAAATATGTGTAATTTTGTGCTTTTACCTACCTGTAAAGACTACTTAACTATGGTATATCATGGCTTCCTCTCAAAATGGTTCCCGTGATTGCTTTTTTATGCTTATGACCATTCATTGAACTCTATGATTAACCATTCATAATTTTTTTTTACTGAATCACACACATTTTAAATGAGAAGTATATTTCTTAGTGTATGTATGATTCATCTGGCACATTTTACTTCTGATAAAGGAAAATGATAAAACCGTCTCATAGAAATCCATTTTCTACTACTGCTGAGTCACATTGAATGTAAGTTAAGTCAAATTTGATCAGTATTTGATGTTGTTATCAACTAACTAGATGGAGCACTAACATAAGTTCTTCTGTACTTTTTCTTTATAATGAGCATGGAAAAACCTGAAAAGCACACTAATGACACCAAAGCCAGTATTTATATTCTACCATGATATAACCATGCTAAAAATGTCTGATCTTCTATCACAAAACACTGAAGATAGTGCATGAGAAATTAACACACCACCTTGCTGATCACATATCAAAAGTATATTTTGTGTATATATTCTGTATTAACTGCTTAACAGCAGACCTATCTTTCTATCTACTTATTCAAGAAGCAACAGCATCTTTGCATGTAGTTTGCATTTATTTCAACAAATGAAATGGGAGGAACTCACTTTTGCTTTTGACTGCCCCACAGTATAAAAGAGACGAATCCAACTCATGACCTTTTAGACAGAACTGGAAATGTGGCTCTCTCTAGCTAGTGAAAGATTCACTTGAGTTCCAGGGATGAAGCAACATCCACCAAAAAAAAAATGGTAAGTTCATACCTGCCACTCCATCACACAATAAAACCTCCAGGACCACAGAAGGAGTTCAACAGATAAAGGTACTTTCTGCTAAGCCCACGACCTGAGTTTGATACTTATGGTGGAGGGAGAGAATTTATTACCTTGGCTTAACCTCTTACCTCTACAAGTACACGATTGCCTAATCATATACAAACATACATGTACGCACAAAATAAATAAAATCTATTTTTATACTTTATATTTAAAATCTCAAAACCTAGGTTGTGTGTAGTAGAGAGGTATGTGAATTACTACAAAATCCAAATTATCACAACTATACCTTTGAGTCAAAATTATTTAAATATATGAATTTGATCACTCACATCTTGAAGTATCAATGTGGTTCTTTCCTTGCTGGAAATCTCGGAATTGTCTTTGTGCAGGAAAGTGTAATTGAATTATGTCGCTTTGATTCTGCTCCCAACACTGTGGAGTTGCACCACATTTCAGCCATGTTTCTCTGGACCTTGGGATGTGTTGGAATTCTTTCAGGGTCTGTAGCTTTGTCCCATCTTGTTACTTCACTATTTCAAAGACTCTTTAAATGCCAATTCCTAAGCCAGAAGTGGTGGTGTTGGATGTTAATATCAGTATTCAGGAGGCAGAGGCAATTGAATATGAGAGTTCTAGGCTAGTTATGCTAACATAATGACATCCCTGTGACTAGTGGACACTGAGTCTGTTAGTCACAAGAGATAATTACAGGTTGGACTCTTGGGGAAGAGGGAAAAAAATAACTTCTCACAAACTTGTCACTTGCTCGAAGAACTTGCTTTGGCTCTCTGAACCAAGATTGTCAATTCAGTAATGAACACATCCAGTTGGGTGAGATAGACCTGGATTACACACTAGTGTTCTGTACCACAGTGTGTGCCATGTAGTCTCTGTTTCTGAGTGCCTGCTACTCATTGCTTTCTAAATATATGTACATATTGTACAAAGCTACCTTCCAATCTTCTAATATTTTTTATTCTACTGTTCACACAATGCATGTTATTTTACCTGCTGAAACTGGGAATTGGAAGCCTGACTCTTTTTAAAATTCCGAGACAACAATATTTCTTATGCCGCCTGAGGTTGTTTACAAAAGGTAACACATTGCCAAATTATAAGCTGAAGGGAATGTCACATAAATGGAAACAACACAGCCTCTTCTCCTTCATCCTATACCTTCCTTTGGCTATTTCACTCAAAAGAGAAGTAAAACTCATGAGGATGAAAGGGTAAATTGCCCCTCTTTTTCCTGCAATTTTTCTATTGCAAAATTCTATGCCATCATCCGTTCCTTTGATTATTGTCATTCATTTTTGCTAGAATTGGTCTCAGGGATCTCTTCAACTATAATCTTTATTCATAATTTCCCATCAAGGAAAGATTCCCTTCTGGAAAATCACTGTGATTTTGCTCCACAGAAATCGAATGATGCTTTGCACAAAAATATGCAGGAGTGGTTTTACCCATTCTTTGTCCCACCCTGGTCTCTTTCTCACAGTACCACTGCCAGACCAAATGACACTTTGGATCCACAGGACAATTATCCATGACTTCTTTCCAGAATTTTAAGACATTGTGAGGAACTAAACCTACCCTAGAAATCAAAATCTTTTGTTGCATGCTTACATTCAGGTGTGTGTGTCTGTGCCCCCTGCTTAACTCTGATTCAGACTCAAATCTTAGGGCTGGATATGACGTGCCTCCAGAGTTTGATATCTGCTCTGGAAAACTGACCACTGAATATAGTTGGGTCAGAAACAGAGGTAGCCAGGGGGTGGGGTTTGTAATTGTTAACAGCAATTTTTACCCTAGTGATTTGTTATGGAGTATCATAGATAGTGTTTGGGCTTTAGCAGAGGACAAAAAAGTTAGATATTGTCTCAATTCTCTCTGAAAAATTACCACAGAATTTTAGTAACACATTGATATGTTTGGGCCTAAACTTTTAACTGAAGTTTGTCTATCTGAAACAAAACAACAACAAAAAAAAAAGCCCACGGTTTGCCATTTTTCCTCATAACGAGGCCTGTGTGTTACCCTAAGTTAGCCCTACTAATGACAACCACCAAAAAAAAAAAAAAAAAAATTAAAAAAAGGAAAAGTAAGATACTCAAATAACTTGTCAGTAAACTCCATGACATAAACATCTATTATATAGGATATAATTAGCTGGAGGAACATGCAAACTGTGTATCAAAGATTGGGCCATTTAATTTCATAGAACCATTGAAGTTAGCACTGGGGACGTGTTTCTCTGGAACCTCTAAGTCCCATGCCTTGCCTTTTTATGATTCTCAGTACCCAAATACATAGGAGAAAATAGGCAAAACAAATAAAATGCACAAAACTAAAATTACTTTAACTAATTCACACATGGAAGTGAGTTCTTCCACAGTAGCTGCATAAAATCAATAAATATGAATAATAGGATCCTTATTTTATTCAATCTGCTATTTTAGCACTTTATTTAATAAGTTAATCATTGTAATAATTTTATATTGATTAATATAGTTTCTGTATATGGATTAGAATTTTTGTAAAAGCTTCAAGGACATAAATTTTGCACTATATTTGATGTCACATGCATACATATAAACTTCATATATCTTATAATCCCCTTGCAAGTGTTATTCTTTAACAAAACAAAAATACAAAAAAGAATTATCCAAAGGAAATATATCACAAAATTATTTATGATGTATATGAAATAAATCTCCACAGTGCATGAAGAATTTAGTTAAAATTATTAGTCATTGATTATAAATTCAATGAAAATAATGTTTAAAAGAGTCATAAATAATGTGAAAATTTGATATTTTATGGTGTCAGTTGAAAAATGCTCAAATTAGAAGTGTTTTTAATACTTTAGAAAATATTAATATGTCATAAAAATACCAGAAGGAAACACCACAGTCTTACTTGGTTTCAGCTTTGGGGGTTGTGAATTTCTTCTCCTGTAGCTGACTCTTTCTTATGTGGGCACATTTTAACTTGTGATTTTAGGTGTAAAATAAACTGTTTATATCCATTACCCATCTAGTGGGGAAGACTATGTGAATGACAATACACACATAGTTAAGCATATGCGGAGCAAAATGGTCCCTACTTCAAGCAGCAGTCATGGCCACTGAATCAGATTCATAATGTCAGAGGCTTTGGGTGAGTTTTCTACAGACAGTCAGACTGAAGACCTTTTTGAGAGGGGTGTCTTCATTCTAGTGGCCAGTGAGATGAGCAGGAATTGATTGTGTGTGTGTGTGTGTGTGTGTGTGTGTGTGTGTGTGTGTGTGATTGCTTGTTCTTTTATTTACATTTATTTATTTTTGTTCATTTTATTTTTGAGACAAAGTCTTATTATGTAACCCAGGCTATGTTGGAAACCATTCTTTACACTACAAAGTCTGGCATGTGTAGATATGCCATTGGCTAATAGAGTCTGAAAAATCTGTGATGAGGATGAGGATGAGGATGATTGATGAGGATGAAGACTGTCATATTTTCAAAAGGACATGCTGAGCAACTATAGTCCTGAAGTCAGAAGTCAGGGAAAGTGTTCCACAGTTTTGTCAGTCACAAAGCCACCTCTCAGATCAGGGACCTGATTGATGGCTGAGAATGGAGCTGGAGTCTACTCTGTTCACATACTTCTGTAAATGAAAGACATCAAGATAGACAGCTCTCACTTCTCCCACCTGAGTGTCTGTCTCTAGATTAGATCTCACTGGCATGATTAGCATTACACCCAACATTGTAGCTGTGAGGGATTGGGTACCAGTGGTGTGTACCTTTACCACTCTTCTCATACAACCAGGAAGGAAAAAAGAGCTAGAGCAAATGCTAAATATAGTAACACCTCATCACTTCCACATTCTCTGTGAGTGGAACTGTAAACATTTTCAAAACTTGGAAGGCTTTCCCCACTACCACTGTGTTTCATACTTTATATAGTAACAGAGGCCTAGAAGAACATATTTTTTCCTGAGTACATATAAAATATTGCTGCATTTTCTCTGGTACTATGACCTCTGGGAAGAATATAACCCTCCTTAGTTTTTGTGGTTAATTTTCTAGAATGTTCTGTATAATTTTAAACTTTTACTGCCAATTTTACTCTTTCTATCTGTGATGTTTTAGGTGCAGATTGCTTTTTAACTAATCCCATTCCATATTTACCATATTTTTTTTCAAATTTAAGATTTACACTTTTCCACTTGTATAGAACCAACCACTTTCCTTGTGGACACTGTTCCTTCCTCCATGCTGTCCTCCCCTACTTTCCCTAGTATCTATGCATCTTTGTGCATGCAAGCTTCAGTTCTCAGAACATGTCTTCCAGATCACTGACTCACTACGGTGTCCTAACACATATGAGGACATCACAGCTGTTCACATCCTGAGTGGCACTGTTTCTGTTCCTATACTTCAGTTACTAGAATTTGTCTCTTTAATAATGCTGATAACACTTAATATCTGGAATTATTTGCTAGATACAGACATGAGACAAATTATGGGTTATATAATCATAAAAGAAAGCAGCAGTGCTTGTCATATTTGATCTAGCACATACCTCTTGTGATATCGCCATTTCAGACCCTATGATGACTCCTCAGAATTGGAAAAGCTTGTTACTGTTGTTAGAAGATTTTGTATATACAATCTAGGGAAGATATCTGAGAGTGAACTTTTATAGGCAGCTTAGATGCCTTTATAAGTCTCTCTGTGGGGATTTCTGCTGATGGGGTGGAAGTCTGGCATGGCCAGAAAGCCTCTGAGCTCGATGCTAGAACAACAGACTCCCTTGTTGCATAGAACCCCTCTTTCTTCTGATTTACGGATCCTAAATCCCTGAGACATGTCACACTCCCAATCCTCCCCCAGCTTTCCCATGCTTATGTCTGTTGGAGCCTTGGCTTTCATCCAAAGACATTCAATCTAGGCCTCGACCCTACATGAAATTTTTCCATCCCCACTGCCCATTAATTAACTAGACATTCCATTTTCTTTATTCTGAATGGACAATACCTAGTTATTCAAACATATTTACTTCACAGACCCCTCCCCACTACCTGTAGTTAAATAATACTCCTGATTACAGAATTAAACTCTCTCTTCTCTGTCTCCAAGATGACTGACTGAGTCTGCTTATTTTGAGGGGAAGTGCTCTTCCTTCCATGATGGAGCCTCCATTTCCCTGGCTGGCCAGGCTTGTACCAGCCCCAGTTGTCTGCCTGGCTTCCACCTAGCTAAGCGTCCTACTGCTGGCATCCAGGGCTCATCTCTGACCCGTTGCTGTCACTGGTGGCCTACCCAGACTCACTTCTCAATTAGGACACACCATGGCCTCTGCCAGGCTTCCACTGTGCCTCTTCTGTGTCTTCTGAGTGCCAACTCCTGTCTTGCTGCTGCTGGCCAGTGAAGGCTAGGCCTGTTCAGGGTGCATTCTCCTGCTGAGAGTCACTGAGTTTCTGCTGCCTCTGCTGCACCAACTGTCAGGCCTCCCTAACCCTTTGTGGTCACCCCTTTCTGTCCAGACCCATGTGGCCCTTACCTTCCATCAGGGAAAAGTCTGCAATCCAGGATTAATATCAGACCAGGGTGGGAATTTCCAGCCTGGAACACACATCTCACAAGGAACTATTATTTCTGTTCCAAGTACATGGACAGCAGAAAGGCTCATAGTATTTTGTCTTCCATATGGTGAGTTAGCATGGCCCTCTCCAGGTACTGATACAGTAACTTTTCTTCTTCTCTTCCATGATGTCTGCCCAACATCTTGCTTTCCCAGTGTCTCTTACCACAAACTTCCTTTTGAAACTCTTTCCTTCTCCTCACTACTTCTGAGAATGTAAACCATCCAACCATACCCAACACATTACAAGCTGATTTTCAACAAGACAATGTTTATTGGGTCAGGAAGCTTTATAAATTCATATTTTAGTTGACATGGTTTGTTTGGATCTCCTTTTCTTTATTCATATATGTGTGTGTGTGTATGTGTGGTGTGTGTGTGTGTGTGTGTGTGTGTGTGTGTGTGTGTGTGTATACATATGCCATAGCACCACCTATTTGGAGGTCACAGGAGGTCACAGAACAAGGACTCATTTCCACTGTCTAGCGATGTGTGTTCTGGGTGTCAATCTCAGATCAGTAGATTTGGGGAAAATCAGTTCCTTTAGTTGCTAGAAAACCTATCAAATCCCTGGCATTTGGTTGTAAAGGTAGAATTTCCTTGTGTGGCGTAGGCTGACTTTGAAGTAGTGGTCACCCTGCCTCAGCCTCCCAAGCTTCACAATTACTAGTGTGGGCACACTAGAGAAGTCACATCCATCTTTAGCTTCTTCACCCCTCAAACACAGTTCAAATGTCTACAGCCACACAGAACTTCATTTAGGCCATTGGCTCAAAAATATGACTTTCCCTTCCTTTAGTTTTCTACTGAAATGCATTTTTCACTGCTTTTACATCTTCTTTATTGTGATCAATTTGTAAAGCTTCTGTAAGGCAAAAGACACTGTCATTCGCACAAAACGGCAGCCTACAGATTGGGAAAAATAATCTTCACCAACCCCACATCTGACAGAGGGTTAATATCCAAAATTTTACAAAGAACTCAAGAAATTAAATGCCAAGAAACCAAATAATTTAATAAAAAATTGGGGGACAGAGTTAAACAAAGAATTCACAAAGGAGGAATCACTAATGGCTGAGAAACACTTGAAGAAATGCTCAGCATCCTTAATCATCAGAGAAATGCAACTTAAGACTACTCTGAGATTCCATCTCACACCTGTCAGAATGGCTAAGATCAAAAACTCAAATGACCACACATGCTGGCAAGGTTGTGGAGAAGGGGAACCCTCATCCATTGCTGGTAGGAGTGCAAGCTTGTACAACCACTATGGAAATCAGTCTGGCGATATCTTAAAAAACTTGGAATAGCTCTACTTCAAGACCCAGCCATACCACTTCTGGGTATACAACCAAATGATTCCTCAACAAATCACAAGGAAGTGTCCTCATCTATGTTTATAGAAGCTTTATTTGTAATAGCTATAAACTGGAAACAACCCAGATATCCCTCAACCGAAGAATGGATTAAAAACTGTGGTACATCTACACAATGGAATACTACTCAGCCATCAGAAACAACAAAATCATGCAATTTGCAGCCAAATGGATGGAACTAGAGAAGCTCATCCTGAGTGAGCTAACCCAGACCCAGAAGGATGCACATGGCATCTATTCACTTATAATCAGATTTTAGCTACATAGTACAGGATAACTATACTACAACCAATGCACCAAAGGGAACAGGAACATAAACTTCACTTCCTATCCATGAGACACTTTGCCCTAGTGGTGCTGCCTTGTATAATGAGGCTCTTGGCCCTCATATGACTACTGACCTGGGGCAGGATCTGTTATGTAGGGACACTCCACTCCAGAGGAGTGGTATGGAAGGGATAGGGGTATAGGGTGGGAAGGCAGGACTGGGAGGAGTGGAAAGATGGCACTGTGATGAAGATGTAACCTGAAGTAATAAATAAATATTAAAAAATAAAAATAAAAAATGAAAGACAAAAGAAAATGAGTAAATACTTTCTTAAATATTAGCAGAAAATGTCACTTTTACTGGCTTGGGAATTGTCCCTCAAGCTCAAATATTTGGCTAATGTTCCATTGATGTTAGATGAGAGATAACCCAGAAGGAAACAGCCTTTTCAGAACTGAGTAGCTAAGGTAGATTTTTCAGAATCAAAGGATGTCCTGAGAGGACAACTAAAATCCTTTTGGGGATGGAATAATTTCACCTGGTAAAACTTTTTATCCTTTCCTGAGATCATGACTCTGGAAGAGCCAAATATCCTAATGGGATCTCGTGCCTCCACAGCCTAGCTGACTTCATGCCTTCTGTTAGAAAAAAAAACCCTATTGTCACATGTCTCAGCAGTTATAAAATGACATGTATAAAATCTACTTCAGAGGCAGGTCCTTAGACAGTTACTTGCTAGTCTCTGAGAAGATCTTTAGAGAAGGACAATGCTGCTTACTGAGTCAAGCAAGGGATTTGTGTTGTGGTTGTGTTTGGTTGATGTGGGATTCTGGTCCTTAGCAAGCAGTACAGGATGCAGGAGCATTTAGCAGAGTTAGACTATTTGCTAAGAATGTCAAATATGGAGAATGACAAGACCACAGGTTAGTTGCTAGTGTTTCCAACAAGTATTCTCTTGATCTCTCTTTCAAATGGTGTCTTCAGAATTCCATGCACCATGACTAGTATCCCACTAAGTGACAGACCAAGCTTGGTAGGAGGAAGCTGTCCCAGTGATAGTCTATCAGACCAAGCCAATGTGTCCCTCCTCTCCATTGGGAGCTCAGCCGTGGGCCCTAACATTAGTAATCTAATAATCATCATTAACCCATATTAGTTACACACACACACACACACACACACACACACACACACACACACCACACACTGAGGAAAAGCAGCATTAAGTAACTTTCATTTACAATGGATTCAAAACTGTTTGTGTTTGGGTCTGGATATGTAGAAATATATTCACCATTGTTTTCAAATTAAAATGCACTTAGTATTAGAGACTCAAAGTTTCAAATCCTGACAACTCTGACTATAAACCTTAAAAACTGTGTCTGCCTCTCCCTAAGTGAAACCATATCCAGGGAGTTCATCTGTTTTCTTTCTTTGTTCATTCGTTCTTCAGACAAAGCATATAGGTAACAACCCACTTGAGTACTCATGCCACAGAAGAGGCAGAAATGTTCAACACTATGAAAGCATAAGAAAAATCTGCTCAAACCTGAGGCTTTCTCTGAAGAAAGCCCCTTTCACACAGATCCTCCACTGAAGGAGCTTCAATTATGAAATACTAGGACTTTGTAGATAATTTAGCTTATTGGGAGATTTCAAGAAACTCGACCTCTGTGATAAGCTTATTAGGGAGCAAAGAAATGAGTAAAAGCTGGGAGAGTTTGAATTCACAGACAATTGAGACAGGATATATACTGACTTATAAACTGAATTACAATGCACTTGTGTACAACTGACAATGGCACTTTCTTTTTTTAGTCTCACACCACAATTTGTTCTTATCGCAAAAGGTTTCATTATGTCACAAATCTTGTCTACATAGGAAGCCTTAAGAGCACATGTTCCTTTGGAGGAATCTCTTTCAAATTTTGTCATGAGTCATTCTTCTTTTAAAATTTTTATTTATTTAAAAATTACAGAATTCTGAGAAATCCAAAGTCCCCAGGACTCCTATTAGTCTCTTCACAATAAGAATACTTCACAACAGAGTTTAAAGCATTGTGGTGACTTCATCAACCCAGAAACTGATAGCCATGTGGTATAATATACATATTCAGATCTTCCTGGGTTTTCATGTCCCTGATTTTTCTTATCTCATGTGTGTAGTAGGTGCCATTGACATTTTGCCATGTATACGGGTTCAAGTACATACTATCACAGCAAAGACATAGAGTTGTTCAAGCAACAGAGGAGATGGTGCCAATGCCACATAGAAGCACACTTCCTTGGGTTCCAATTCTCATTCTTGAAAAGAAATCACTCATCACTTCTCTGTCTCTCCTGTCATTTCAAGAATAATGTATAAATTGAATCCGATGGTATGTCACCTTTCTGTGCTGGCTTTCTTGCTCAGAACAATGCCCTAGAGATCCATAAAAGTTACCAAGTGTGTAATAGTTTGTTTTCTTTTTGTTGCTGAGTGGTATTGCATTGCATGAAGGTCTCACAATTTGTTTATCCATTCAACCATTGAATGACATTTGGGTTGTTTCCAGGTTTTAACTATTACAAACATCTTCTATAAACATTTGTGTTTATGTTTATGAGCGAGTATAAGTTTTCATTTCTCTATGATAAATGCCGAGGAGTGTGTGTCATATGAGAAACTTACCTTACTTTTGTTGTATAAAAACTGGCAAATTATTTTCCAAAGTTTCTGCTGTTTTCTGTCCCATCAGCAATGCACAGTAGTGTCAAATTCCCCACAGCCTTGACCAAGGAATGGGAGGGCCAGCCTCTCTGGGCTCACCATCACTCACAGCCTTTTGGGACCCTCTCTTGTGTCTCTCCATTCTAATAAGTGTGCCTAGATCTCTGATCGTGATTTGAAGCTGAATGCAGGTGATGTTCATCATGTTGAACACCTTTGTACACACTCATTTTCTCTCTTCTTTGATGAAGTGTCATTTCGAGTTTTAGGCAATTTTCTAATTGAATTGTTCTTTATTTGCTTTTGGGTTTGGAGTGTTTACCTATTCTGCATAATCCCTTTTTCTGCTTTATTATTTTCAAGTACTTTCCCACAGTCTATGAATAGCCATTTCGTTTTCTTTTCTCTTGAGACAGGATCTCACTAAGTTACCCACACTGGCTGCCCTTGAACTTGCCCTGTAGCTCATATAGGCTTTGGATCATAAATTTCTTCTCCTTCAATCTCCTGAGCAGTTAGAATGACAGGCCTGAACCCCAGCTCCAGCTCACTCTTCATTTCCTTAACTGGACACCTCACAGAGTAAAGTTTTATTTGATGAAAATAAAGCTATATATTGAAAACTGCAACACACACATGCACACGCACACACACACACACACACACACACACACACACACACACACAAACACACAATTTCTGTGGTGCTATCAATGGAACTCTTGGTCTTGAGAATGGTAGGCATTTAGCTCTGCCATTGGGCTTATCCCTAGCCTCAAAGGTAAAATATTACTAAGATCTAGATTTGAGCCACAAATATCTGTTTTATTGTAAATTTCTTGTTGCTTTTCAACTTAAATATACATCCATCTTTTATTTTCAGGCAAATTCTAATATGTGTTAAAATTATTGAGTCAAAAATATATATTGAGTCTGTTTATTTTATCATTAATTACTTTTGTCAATTGAAATGCATATACTCTAGCACCATTGAAATTTTTTATGTTTATTACTTCAAGTTACATCTCCATCATGGTTCCCTCTCTCCACTCCTTCCAGGTTCCAACCTTCCACCCTCTCCCTCCTGTGATACCAGCCTACTCCTCCAGAATGGGTTAACCCTACATATCAGCCCTCCTCAGTTCAAAAATCATGGGAGGATTCCTCTTCCTCTTGCACTGGGGGCCTATATGGCAACTCCTTTAGAGCAAAGTGTCCCACTAACAGGTAAGATGGTCTCTGTTCCTGCTCCTTTCAGTCTGTTGGTTGTAAGAGACTTATCCTGTACTACATGGCTAAAATCAAATTAAGTGAATAGATGCCATGTGCATCTTTCTGACTCTGGGGTTAGTTCACTCAGGATGAGTTTTTCTAGTTCCATCCATTTGGCTGCAAATTGCATGATTTCCTTGTTTCTGATAGCTGAGTAGTATTCTATTGTATAAATGTACCACAGTTTTTTGATCCATTCATCGGTTGAGGGACATCCAGGTTGTTTCTAGCTATTACAAATAAAGCTGCCATGAACATAGTTAAGGAGATGGATGTCCTTGTGGTTTGGTGAGGAATCATTTGGATGTGTACCCAGAAGTGGTATGGGTGGGTCTTGAGGTAGAGTTATTCCAAGTTTTCTAAAATATTGCCACACTGATTTCCATAGTGGTTGTACAAGTTTGAACTCCCACCAGCAATGGAGGAGTGTTCCGTTTTTTGCACAGCCTCACCAACATGTGCTGTCATATGAGTTTTTGATCCTAGCCATTCTGACAGGTGTGATATGGAATCTCAGTGTTGTCTTGAATTGCATTTCTCTGATGAGTAAGGATGTTGAGCATTTTTTCAAGTGTCTCTCTGCCATTAGAGATTCCTTCGTTGTGAATTCTCTATTTATCTCTTTTCCCCATTTTTGATTGGTTTCTTGGTGTTTAGTTTCATGAGCTCTTTATAAATTATGGATATTAACCCTCTGTCAGATGTGCGGTTGGTAAAGATCTTTTCCCAGTCTGTAGGTTGCCATTTTGTTTGAATGACAGTGTCCTTTGCCTTACAGAAGCTTTTGAGTTTCATGAGGTCCCATTTATTGATTGTTGAAAGAAATTGTAGAGAACATCAGAAGATGGAAAGATCTTCCATGCTAATGGATAGGTAGGATCAACATAATAAAAATGGCCATCCTACTAAAAGCAACATACAGATTCAATGCAATTCCCATCAAAATACCAATGCAATTCTTTACAGATCAAAAAAAAAAAATACTCAACTTCATTTGGAATAACAAAAAACCCAGAATAGCTAAATCCATCCTGCACAATAATAAAAAAAAAATCTTGAGGTATCACCATCCCTGATTGCAAGCTATACTACAGCACAATAGTAATAAAAACAGCATGAACTGGTATTGAAACATACCAGTTGATCAATTGAACTGAATTTAAGACCCACGAATAAACCCATACACCTATGATCACTTAATTTTGACAAAGCCAAAACCGTACCTTGGAAAAAGGACAGCATCTTTAACAAATGGTGCTGATCTAACTGGATGTCAACATGTAAAGGAATGCATATTGACCCATATTTATCACCTTGGATAAAATTTAAGTCCAAGTGGATCAAAGACATTAACATAAAGCTTGACACACTAAATCTAATAGAAGAGAAAGTGAGGAGAGGCCTCAAACTCATAGGCACAGGTGACAACTTCCTCAGCATAACACCAATTGCTCAGGCTCTATCATCACTGAATTTTTAATAACTTATTACAGCTCGGTGTCAAAAGGTCAACCATGAAAACATACAAACAAGTGATATTATATGGATTCACCAGGTTACATTTAAGAATATATATGTATATACAAATTCATGTATGACACAATAACAATTAGTGACAGAAAAGGCCACAAATTTGAATGAGTTGGAAGTGTATATGAGAGGGTTTGGAGTGAGACAATGGAAAGAGAAATGTTGTAATTCAATTATAATCTCTCAAAACTTAAAAACAAACAAAGAATCTTAAAATCCAATGGCATACTCTTGACTGACTTCTAGACGTTCCACTTCCATTGAGGCTTGTGTCTTACCTCTATTAATATCACTTTGACATAACTGCTATAGTTAGAGTAAGGTTTTTTAAAAAGTGGTTTTGAAGATTGCTTTTGTTAATCTACTTACAATATCTTTCCATGCTCAATGGCATTAGTCATTTGGAAGATGTACAATAAAACTAAGTGATGCACTATTACAAGGAAACTAGTATGGCTGTCACCAAGCTGATGAATTTTAACAAGTGTTGGTAATCATGTAGAGAAATTTACACCCCTATTACAATTCTGGCAGGATTATAAAATGCTATTTCCACGTTACAAATTTTTTGTTAGTTACTTTTTTATAGTTTTTTAATGTTTATTTATTACTTCAGGTTACATCTCCATCACAGTACCCTCTTTCCACCCCTCCCATTCTCTTCCTCCCACCCTCTACATCCTATCCCCTCCGTCCCACTCCTCTGGAGTGGAGTGTCACTATATATCAGTCCCCCACCCCAGTTCAGCAGTCATATGAGGGCCAAGAGCCTCCTCATACACTGGGAGCCTACAAGACAACACCACTAGGGCAAAGTGTCTCATTGACAGGAAACAAAGTCTATGTTCCTGTTCCCTTTGGTGCTTTGGCTGTATTATAGTTATTCTGTACTATATAGCTAAAATATGATTATAAGTGAATAGAAGCCATGTGCATCTTTCTTAGCTCACTCAGGATGAGCTTCACTAGTTCCATCCATTTGGCTGCAACTTGCATGATTTCATTGTTTCTGATGGCTGAGTAGTGTACCCTTGTGTAGATGTACCACAGTTTTTTTATCCATTCCTCGGTTGAGGGACATCTGGGTTGTTTCCAGTTTCTAGCTATTACAAATAAGGCTGCTGTGAACATAGATGAGGAAACATCCTTGTGGTTTGGTGAGGAATCATTTGGATGCATACCCAGAAGTGTTGGTTTCTTAAAAAGCTGAAAATATATTATGATCCAGTAATTCACAGTTAATCCAAAGAAAATTTAAAACATTTACTGATACAAAGTCCTGTAACTAAATATTGAGGACAGTCAAGGCCTTTGAAATCCTTGTCACCTGGTGAATCAATAAAGAAACATACTGTGTCCACAGAATTGATGCCCATTAAGGAACTGAAAGCCTTGTGTGACTGACATGCAGGAAAGCATGGGTGGGCATTAGAAGCATTAAGCTGAGCAAGAGAAACCAAATGCAAATGGTCATGGTCTGTATGACTCCATTCATAAAAAGCCCAGAAAAAAAAAAAAGAGTCATCTGAAGACATAGAAAATAGGTTAGTAATTGTGTGAGTCCAAGTGCACATGTAATCATAAGCTAAAAAGAGATGAGAAAGTGGGAACATGGTGATATGCAACTAATAGGGGAATGGCTGTACAAATGCTGTCTCCTCATGACTAGTTACCCATCATACTCTTTTAAAGGGTAAAGTTTGTGAATTATAAGACGTACCTCAACTAACTTATTAAAATGTACCGGTAATCCTCTGAGCAAATAATAATTGTATCCTTCCATGTTTCATGCAGTTCTGTGTAACTATTTTTAGGTGGACCTGGGGTCAACAGTCTGAGTGAATTAACTAGGGTAATGCCTTGAAATGTTAGTGATATACTCTGGAAATTTCCTAAGCATATTAAATCTACATTTCTTTACTTTATTTTTGTTTGTTTGTTTGTTGTAGCTGTTGTTCGTTTGGGTTTGGGTTTTTGTACCAGTAATTCAGAGTCCTTGGATTCAGCTAGCCCGATGAGCATCAAAATATTTCTTTGTTAATATCACAGATATAGTATGGAGTTTTGAGCAACCATTTTAAGAAATCTTAAACCTATTTAACTATATTATATTAGTCAATAATATACCAGGAACATATAATTAGAATGCATTTCTTATGAGTATAACCATATGTGCTGTGAGAATATACTATAGAACAAAAGAAACATCTTTAAGAGTATTTCATAACATGCACAAATATTTCATTGTTTAACCAATCTATGAAGTCTTATCAAACATCTTGAATTAAACTTTTATGTTTCTACGTGACAGTCATTCTAATTTTTGTCTGTGAACACAGTGAAAAAGATCTATTTGGTGTCAAGAACATAGAGAAAGAAGAAAAGGAGTGGAATTTGCCATAGAAAGAAATACAAGTTAATATTAATTGAAACTAGAGTATTCAACTTTAATATGTAAATAGTTTAAAGGCAAATGCTTAGAAAGTAAGTTTTTAAAAGACAATAAAAGAAATAGGGAAGGAAATAAAATGCATACCAGAAAAATAGGATTAGGAACCAAAGAAGATGATACTAGGGTAACCGGGGAACAAAGACAATAAATTACATAAAGGAAAAATAAGCAAGATAGGAAAAATTTGTCAGTAATCACAGTTACATCCAGTATAAGGAAACTGCCACTTTAAATGAACAGAGTGAGTTTTACAAAGTAGCCAACCATGTAGCACTTGTGACAAAGGCCTTAAGATCAGTTAAAAGTGAAAATAAAGTTTAAACCGTGTGACTAGTAAGACAGAAAGATCCAGACTAACTCCACTAACATCTGAAAGTAAATAATAAATAAACGTTATGTGAAATGTAGTTACAAGAAATAAGAAAAGAGAATTAAGTCTTTACTAAAATGGCCAATCCTTCAAGACGATGTTACACACATTCTTTGTAAAATAAGAGTATAGAATACTCTGTCTATAAAAAATGAAATCATAGCACATAAAATCGTGTTTGTGGAAATAAAATGAAATATATATGAAATACATGGTAAAGTAACTGATTCACACCACTCATCGAAAATTTTTAAAAGTAAAAAGGTAGTCTAAATTGAATGCTGTATGTGGAAGGCACTTTACAAGGTATTATAGGTCAGGAATCTCATATACCAGAGAAAATTGCCCTATAAATAATAAATCCTCTGCTAGCTTCAGTCTCTAAAGTAACTATATGGCTACAACCTGCCATATCTTCCCATTTCAAGGCAAGCAAGAAATGTAATTCTACTTGTTGTCAGCCCCTTATGATTTGGACTTTACTTGTTATGTCAGCATAAACTAAACCCTTCCTGAAGTTAACAGCAAGCATACCAAAGAGTTGGATGAAACAACCCATGTATTATTCTTAATAATTAACTTCTTGTTGTTGAAAAGCTGTTCAGTTTATATAACTTGTTGTGATACCACTGATTTTGTTGTGTTTCTATCAATATTAGCATAAAACTCTTTCAACAAAAATATATTTAATAATCTATTTGTACCTCTAGTAGTCTATAATTTTTTAGCAAGTAAGTCCATAAAAATGAACTTGTTTTATTTTATATATGTGTTAAGATAATGACACAATAGAAGACAAATAGAAAGGCATTAGAACTTTGACTTACCTGTGTAATCTTAATTCCTTGGGGATGCTCTAAGTCTACTCAAATTTAGAATGGCCAATAGAACAATATGAACCAAACAGTCTATTCTGGCATATATATATATATATATATATATATATATATATATATACAGTACTGATACACACATATATTATACTGATATATATGTACATATAACAGTACTGAGAACAAACCTTAGATTTGGAGTCTAATGCACAAAAGGTAACCACTCTATCAACTGAGGAATATGCCCAGCCTATGCCTTGCCTTCTTTAATTTTCACCTGTGAACTAACTGGAGTAGTAAGTATGTCAAATTATTTTAACTATACATGTACAGGATGCAGCAGTATCTAGCTTTATAGAAATGGCAAATCCTGGCACTCTCTTCCTTGTTTGTCTCTAGCTGATCAACAAATATTTATATGCATACCATTAGTTAGAATTCCATAATCACACCCTCACCCCAATAAGTTCACTAGATACTAAATTCCTTGTCTTGACATAGGATGTATGGAAAAAAATCCTTATAGTATACCAGTGTTTTTGTCACAGAAAGAAGACAAAGAATCTTTTTGATAGAATCACGTAATATATATGACTGCTTGAAATATTTTTCTCTTCTTAGTTATCTGTACCATTTTTGAGATTTTAATTTCTATACTCAAGAACTCCATAAACAAGAAACTAAGTTATACTACATGGATAGAAACAAATTTCCAAATACCAACTACACCAGGAGTGATAGAGGTTGAGAAAGCAAATTCTCTTCTGTAGGCACATACTGTTTCCAAATCACAGATTCTAATTCATAACTGTGATTTCCTACTGGTAAAAATGAAGAAATGTTACACTCATATTCTTGATATTGCTAGCTTGAATTTGCACTCTATTTTTAATTTTAACTGCATAAAATCATGTCTTTCAAGAGAATAAGGAGAGAGGGAACCATAGGCTATTTCCAGATACTGTCTGAGACCAAACTGTATCAGGGTACTTTTAAATATTATTGGTCCACTGACTGGATTCAGATGCTGTTCAGTCCATCACATTAGATTCATTTCACTTATATACACACCTAAAACTTTCCCCTGGACTGACAGTCTCAGTAACCCTAATGAAGTTCCCTTTGTGCTAATTGCAATACCTAGAGGCAGACAGTACAAATCAGCTGATAGTGACTGGTACCTGTCACAACGAGACCAACAATGTCCTAAAGAACTCTGAAATGGACTCTTCTGTTCCTGTTATCTACAAGAATCCACTTGTAACAATTTTCCAATGGGTGGAGACTAGACATGGATATAAAATACGTCTTCAAGCTTTTCAGAGATGTACATACTCATCTTTCACATAATAGCCTTGACTTCTTATTATACAGACCACAGCATACCAACATAGGGGGTTTCTGAGGTATCAAATATACCCACAGCAGTCCCAAGAAGAAAATTTGCTTCTATGATATCTTTCCTGGGCACTGATTTTAGTCTCATCTGTTTTTTTTTTAATACCGAATTCTAAATATTTTTCCTTCGCTGATCATAAAATTCCATTTAATATACCTCTGCCATCTGCTTTTTCCAATCTTGCTTTCCAAATAACTCTAGCTTTATTGCATCTCCCTGGTCAAGGGGATACAAATACTTCACTTTGGTACTCAGGTTAGAAGACAAATTTTCATGCTGCCCATAAGTTTCAGACCCTGTATTATGATAACTCACACACCTGAGTTTCACAACAGCCGTCTGCAATGTGAATTATTACCCCTGTTTAACAGGTGAAAAGAGGGAGGACTATAGAGATACTACACTTGCCTGAGAAAGAACATTTAAAGTATAATCTCAAGAATACAATACATTCTTATTAACTAGAATCCTCATGTAGATTTCAGCAATCAGTCCCAACCACACATCCTTGGCTTCTAGAAGGCAAATTCTACAATGTTTGTGAATTTGAAATCATCATGATCTTCTTGCTAAGTATTTGCAAATCTGTAGAAGATACAATACACATGATTTTATTTGTTAATTAAATTTTTAATTAAAAAATTCTGCCAGTTTTTCCAAAACACTAGAAAATAAATCTATGTTTCTGATGCCAGCCTCCTAGTTGTTACACTAAATCTCCTGCCAGACAGACAGATTGAAGATAAATATGCAACTGCCCATTTGGAAATTCCATCAAGGTGAGGAATTATCTTAAAATTCAGTTCATTTATCAATTAATGATATTATTTTCCTTTGCTCTTATAAGAGATTTAAAAAATACCACAGATAAAAAATATATATAATAGTGTTCATGTGTGTAATAGTCATATAACTCTTATAATTGTGGCCTATTTATTTCTGTTGTTTTGTATTGTATTTACAGTTATAAGAAAAATAACCATTTTTTGGACTGAAAGGGAGAACTGTTGGGGGGGGGGAAGAAATACCTTAAACTAAAAAAAAAAAAAAGAAGGGAAGAGGATGGGGGGGTTGAGGGGGAGGAGGTTGGAAGGGTGGGACTGGAGGGGGGAGTAGGGAGAGGATTGTGATTGAGATGTAACTTGAAGAAATAAAAAATAAATTATAAGAAAAAGAAATACAAAAAAAGAAAAAAAAAATAACTGTGCTAACCACCCCTAACTGCTTGATTATCATTTACTTTAGAAAAACAGGTATTTTTCCTGAGCAACATCTCAGGTTTAACATATGTTTCTTTCTATGAGATTATTACAAAGGAGAAACATGACCTGATTGGTTGGCATGAGTCCTACACTATATATCCCTCAAAAAGCTAAGCAGCAACTGGGAGGAAGCAGGGGAAAGCAGACAGATTATGCTTGCTTGCTTCTGCTGCATGGGCCGCTTGTATACTTCTCCACCTCTGTGGCTGCTGCTCATTTCTAGTTAATTGGCTCAGGGTTGGATTAGCTATGTTCTTGTTGAGTCTTCTCAAAGTTAAATAATTCATTTCAGAATGATAAATAAAGTGAAATGTAGCAACACATTCCATAACCTATTGGTACTTATCAAAGCACATTTATTACAACTTCCTGCAAATTTGCATTAATCACTTTAACAGAATAATATGATTATCAGAGAGTTTCTGGAAAATCCAGGTTTGATGCAAGTATGTTTTCACACACATTAAAATGTAGAATGCAAGAATATTTGCAAATTCTAATCATATCACAACCCCATAATATATCTCCTTTGTAAGCCTTTTACATCACTATGATGAAGATAATCTTCTAATAAATACAATGATATAATTGGGCTGTACAGCATTATGAGAAAGGCACAGAGAGTCTAAACTCAAATATAGGTTTTTTAAGTGTAAAAAAACCAGAAATATCCTTCCTAATGTATCCTTTTCAACAACAAAAGGAAAATATTTTACATATTTATTTCATGGATAGACCTTATAACTATTATGAGAACTTAAAAAAAAGCATTTACAATCTCACAGTGTTTAGTTTCATTTAAGTTAAATGTTTAAAGATAAGTAGAGACAGAAAGTCAAGTCATGGTTACCAAGTACTGAGGGCACGGGCAGGGTTGTTATGTGTAACAATGTTAATGGGCAGTGACTGCTAACTTGTAAAACACCCTGTGAGAGAAAACAAAAATGTTCTAAAATTCAATAATATTAGATTACATACTGTTAAAACATTATAAAACATTGAAGTTTATATTTTAAATGGATGAACTTTGAATATGTAGCTGATAAAGTTCATTTTTAATATTGGAGTTTTATGGTTATCACTTTTAAATCAATTTCCTTGCCAATCTAGACTTGTTGAAGTTACCTATGGAGAATCTGTGTGAGAGCACTCTCTGCGATTTGAAAGTCATCTCTCACTGTTGGGTATAATCAATAGTATTGTTTTGATTAGCACATCAATAAAACAATCATTTCAGTTGGTCCAGTCTCTCCCAATCTAAAACAGGAGATTATGCAATTCTAAATATTGTATCTACACCCTCCCTCTCTTAATGAGGGAGTTTCCTAAAGTTTGTTTTGCATGTGTTGCATCCACTATTGTATTTCTGAAGACCTTCTCCATTTAGTAACTTGAGGATGTTTTTCTCATTATTTAAATACCTACCTATGTGATTATGAAAATTCCTTTCAATACTCTAATTAATGTGCAGTCAATATTATGGTTGTCCTTTTTATTAATTTTTAACTGATATTCATTCAAATAATCCATGTAAAATTATTTGGGTTCTTTTCTCCTATTTTAGGAAGTAATTCCTTCACAATGTTTGAGTTCATTTTGGATGGATTTGGATTTAGAAGGCATTTTTAGGAATAATTTTCACTCGATCAATTCACAAATATATTCTCCAATTTAGCCCAATTTCTTGTAATATGGAATTTTCTACTTAGTGTCCACAGATTAGGAGCCTAAAGTGATTGCTTAATCACAGGTCTAATGGGGATTCTGTATGGGATGACATTTACCCCTCTTAAGATATTTATCTGTGGTGTATTTGACAGTTTCACTACATGTTTTGTTACTTTCTATCTTTAGATTCTGGTTACTGATTCTTGCATTTGAGTTAAATACTTCACTGCATTTTATTTTTCCATTTATATCTTTAGCCAATTTCTTTCACCAATTAGCTTGATGGCATCATACAGCACTTACTTTATATAAAGGTACTCACAACATGTGATTGCTTCATATAACCTTTGACTCTGATTAAAATCTCAGGGTGTGTATATATATAGAATATATAATATATCTTGAATATATATTAAATATTACATAGTTATTACTATCTCATAATATTGTAATACATATTAAATACATGTATATGAGACATATATATATTAACACTATATATATAATAAAAATAGATAGATGATAGGTAGATTGATGACCTATAGATAGATGAGAGATGGATAGATCAATCTATGTTGGTAAAAAGATATAAATGTACTCTCTTTACTATTCTTCAAATGCTTTTATAATTCCACATACTTAAGAATGAGTATCATAAAATGAAATCTTTCACAGAAGGTAGATAGAATCTCTGAAGGCTAGCCACTGTCTTTTCTAAGCAAGAGACAAGTGACATTGAGAAGCTTAAAGATTGCTAAAAAGGAATATAAGCAAGGTCTTACATGATAGAAAAAAGAATCTCATCACTTCATCAATTGATTCATCACCACAGAATTCTGATTCTGAAACACTCTTGGGTATGAACAAACATTACTCACCTTAGATAGGAAACCAACAGAAGGCCAAAGAAATGATTCCATACAATTCTTTCATAGTGATCAAGTGAGCATACTGAAGTAACAGGGGTGTTGAGCCCAAGAAACAGCCTCCTGAATTTGGGAGAACCCAGGAATCATCAGGACTCGAGATCAATGAAGAAGCAAGAGGTTTGAAGATACAAAGAATCAATGAAACCAAGAGTTGGTTCTTCAAGAAAATCAACAAAATAGACAGATCCTTAGCCAAATTAACTAAGAGGCAGAGGTAAAAAACTCAAATCAACAAAATCAGAAATGAAAAGGGAGAAATAACAACAGACAATGAGGAAATCCAGAGAATATTTGGGTCCTACTTTAAAAATCCATACTTCACCAAATTTGAAAACCTAAGCAAAATGGACAATTTTCTTGATTGATTCCACCTACTGAAGCTAAATCAAGATAGGTTAACAGATTAAACAGCCCTATAACCCCTAAGGAAATAGAAACAGTCATTAAAAATCTCCCAACCAAAAAAAGCCCAGGGCCAGATGGTTTTAGCACAGAATTCTACCGGACCTTCAAAGAGGAGCTAACACCAATACTCTTCAAACTCTTTCACAAAATAGAATCAGAAAGAACACTGCCAAACTCATTCTGTGAAGCCACAGTCACCCTGATTCCTAAACCACACAAAGACCCAAAAAAGAAAGAGAACTTCAGACCAATCTCCCTCATGAACATAAATGCAAAAATACTTAATAAAATACTAGCAAACCGAATTCAAGAACACATCAAAAGTATCATACACCATGATCAAGTAGGCTTCATCCCAGGAATGCAGCGATGGTTCAACGTACAAAAATCTACAAACGTAATTCAACATATAAACAAGATGAAAGAAAAAAAACCACATGATAATCTTGCTTGATGCAGAAAAAGCATTTGACAAAATCCAACACTCCCATGCTAAAAGTTCTGGAGAGAACGGGCATACAAGGACCATACCTAGAAATAATAAAGGCAATATACAGCAAACCAGTGGCCAACTCAAATTAAATAGAGAGAAACTTGAAACATTTCCTCTAAACTCAGGGACAAGACAAGGATGTCCACTTTCACCATATCTCTTCAATATAGTACTTGAAGTTCTTGCTAGAGCAATAAGACAACTAAAGAGATCAAGGGGATACAAATTGGAAACAAAGAAGTCAAAATATACCTATTTGCAGACCATATGATAGTATACATAAGCGACCCCAAAAATTACACCAGAGAACCCTTACAGCTGATAAACACTTTCAGCAAGATGGCTGGATACAAAATTAGTTCAAAAAATCAGAAACCATTCTTCGTACAAAAAACAAAAGGGCTGAGAAAGAAATAAGGGAAACAACCCCCTTCACAATAGCCACAAACAACATAAAATACCTGGGGCTACTCTAACCAAGCAAGTAAAGGACCTGTAGAACAAGAACTTCAAGCCCTTGAAGAAATAAATTAAAGAGGCCTTTAGAAGATGGAAAGATCTCCCATGCTCATGGATAGGTAGGATCAACATGATAAAAATGGCCATCTTATGAAAAGCAATATATAGATTCAATGCAATTCCTATCAAAATACTAACACAATTCTTTATAGACTTGGAAAAAGCTATTCTCAATTTCATATGGAACAACAAAAAAAAAAACAGAATAGCTAATTCAATACTGTACAATAAAAAAACTTCTGGAGATATCACCATCCCAGATTTCAAGCTGTACTACAGAGCAATAGTAATAAAAACAGCATGGTACTGGTATAGAAACAGACCAGTAAATCAATGGAATTGAATTCAAGACCCATTAATGGACCCACACACCTATGGCCACCTAATTTTTGACAAAGAAGCCAAAACCACACAATGGAAAAAGGACAGCATCTTCAACAAATGATGCTGGTCCAACTGGATGTCCACTTGTAAAAGAATGAAGTTAGACCCATACTTATCACCTTGTACAAAACTTAAGTCCAAGTGGATCACAGACCTTAACATAAGGCTGGTCACACTAAATCTACTAGAAGAGAAAGTGGGAGAAACCCTCGAACTCATTGGCACAGGTGACAACTTCCTGAACAGAACACCAACAGCTCAGGACCTAAGACCAACAATCAATAAATGGGACCTCATGAAACTGAAAAGCTTCTGTAAGGCAAAAGACACTGTCATTCGAACAAAACGGCAGCCTACAGACTGGGGAAAAAAATCTTCACCAACCCCACATCTGACAGAGGGCTAATATCCAAAATCTACAAAGAACTCAACATATTAAATGCCAAGAAACCAAATAATCCAATAAAAAAAATGGGGAACAGAGCTACATAGAGAATTCACAAAGAAGGAATCCCTAATGGCTGAGAGACACTTGAAGAAATTCTCAACATCCTTAATCTTCAGAGAAATGCAACTCAAGACAACTCTGAGATTTCATCTCACACCTGGCAGAATGGCTAAGATCAAAAGCAAAATGACAGCACATGCTGGTGAGGGTGTGGAGAAAGGTGAACCCTCCTCCATTGCTGGTGGGAGTGCAGGCTTGTGCAACCACTATGGAGGTCAGTCTGGTGATATCTTAGAAAATTTGGAATAGCTTTGCCTCAGGACCCAGCCATTCCACTTCTGGGCATACATCCAAATGACTCCTCACCGAATCACAAGGAAGTTTCCTCATCTATGTTCATAGCAGCCTTATTTGTAATAGCTAGAAACTGGAAACAACTCAGATGTCCTTCAACCGAAGAATGGATTAAAAAACTGTTTTACAAAAACAAAACAAAACAAAAAACTGTTTTACATCTACACAATGGAATATTACTCGGCTCTCAGAAACAATGAAATTATGCGATTTGCAACCAAATGGATGGAACTAGAGAAGCTCATTCGGAGTGAGCTAACCCAGACCCTGAAGGATGCACATGGCATCTATTCACTTATAGTTGGATTTTAGCTCTATAGTACAGGATCTATACTACAACCAATGCACCAAAGGGAAAATGGACACAGACTTTTGTTTGTTTGTTTGTTTGTTTAGTTTTGTCTCCTTGGCAATGAGACACTTTTCACTGGTGGTACTGCCTTGTAGACCCCAGTGTATGAGGAGGATTTTGGCCCTCATATGACTTCTGTACTGGGATGGGGGACTCTTATGTAGGGACATTCCACTCTAGAGGAGTGGGATGGAAGGGTTGGTGGTAGAGGGTGGGAGGGAGGGGCTAGGAAGAGGGGAAAGAGGACAATATGATGGAGATGTAACCTGAAGCAACAAATAAATGAATTTTAAAAAAAGATTAAGCCAAGAACAAAAAAATAGGTTTATTCACCAGCATGCTGTGGTCAGCCTTCATAGACTCCCCATTCATGGGAAGGGAGGTGACCCTGGGAAAAATATCATTTCAGATTTTATAGGTTTCATCCAGGCAGAATCAGCAACAGTACATTCGGTGAGCTTGTATTAGTTAACATATCTATCTTTTAAATTCAGTGGTGCTGTCTAATGAATGAGGAACCCAGGACCAGGGATGAGGAACTTGGCCCCCTGGTGACAAGGAGTTTCCAAACCGGGGAGGGGGGTGGCTAACCTCCACTCAGAGCTGTTTCTCAACCCAGAAGAACCACAGAATGTACTGCACCTCACCAGCCCTATTGTTCTTTAAATATGCAGTTCCTGGAACAAGTTGCCCCTGAGCTCAGGTTCAGACCCAAGTTCCCAGGCTTTTGGAGCCTGACTAAAGTTTGGTCATGAAAACTTGGGCTCTACAGGGGATATGGGGACACTTACAGGGACACCAGTTCCTTAAAGACATTTCAATGAAAACATCACCACAGCATAAGTGATGATGTAGGAAACATACAACCTTGATGTATCTTGCTTGGTTTGCATGCAGATATTCACTGCTCTTGTAGCCTTGTGGTGAAGAGCTTATCAGTTGTAATTTTCAGGGTTCTCTAGAGTAACAGAACTTATAGAATGAAAATATGGGGATTTATTAGAATAATTTTCAGGCTGTGAACCTGTTAATCCAACAATGGCTGGCTGTGAACAGAAAGTCCAAGAATCCTGCAGTTGATCCACAATGCTGAGTGTTTCAGCTGATCTTCAGTATTGGCTGTAATCCAGAAAAAGTAGGCTGTAATGCTATGGAAGGAATGGATTTGCTAACAGGGTGACAGCAAGCAAGTAAACAGCAAAAGCTTCATTTTTCTTTGTCCTTATATAGGCTTCCAACAGAAGGTGTGGCCCAGATTAGATTTGGGTTGTCCAATTTCAAAGGATCTAGATTAGACAGCGTTCTGTCTACAGTTGAAGCAAGAGATTTTTCTTGCCAAGGGAAAGACTTGCCTATAATTCAACCATCTCCAATTAGAGATTCTTTGATGCTCATCTTCTACTTGGAGTAGACTAGGGGGTGCTGTCAGGAGCTGACATGTCTCAATATCAAAAAAAATCTTAAGTTAAGAAAACATCTTTGAATTCCATATTCTGCAGGTCTCTTCAAGTTTTTGAAGACCACCTATCCATCTCTTATATTTGGATAAGCAAATGTTGCTTGTCTCTTAGCAACTTGACTTCTGATTAGTTTAGAAAATAACTGTGATAGATTGTCCTAGTACCTAACAAAATGACATGCCTGAATGACTATTAGTTTGCATTTCTCAATTATTCTAAACAGTTTATGACAATTGGTAGCAAAAGGCCAAAACTTCACATTTCAGATTAAAGGTGTGTCTTCCCCAGCTGTAATCTGTATTAGGAAATGAGTTCTACCATGCAAAGAAAATGTCCGATTCCCTCTACAAACAGAATACTGTCCAAAATGGGCAAAACTTGGACACAAGCAAAGTCAACTGTCAAACTCTGCCAAGACAGGGTAAGCAAGTCCTTCATATTTCCTGCTTCACAAATATGTCTGTCATATATACAAGGCCAGAAGGTTGAAGATGTTGCTCCAATGTTATAGAAATATACTGAGAACTCTCCAGGAGATCAGCTATCTCTGGCATTTCTATAGCTTTGGAAGTTGCTTGCTGTGCACTTCCTGTTTAGTCACATAATTTTATTCCTTCTCAAGTCTCTGATGGGGTTTAAGACTGAATAGTCTTACAATAAGATTAAGTTGATATCTAAAAAACATTTAAAAGATGTTTTATATCTAAGAAGATATTTTAAGGATGGTGATACAAGTTAGGATAAAAGTTGACTTAGATGCAAAATTCTAAACTTACCAAGATAGGATAGATAGTAGAGTTCTTTCTCCAAAGACTGCCAAACACAAATGGACTGGGCATTGTGAATTTAATTTTTACCTGATAGTCCTTGTAATTGTTCTTACTGTATACCGTTTTTTTATTGCAAGGAAAAGAGCCCCTATTGGACTAAATGGGGGAGGTGCTGGGGTATACTCTAAAGCTGTATCTCTGTCCTTCCTCACTTACCTAAGGCATTCTCTGATTGTCTTTAATAAACACCTAATGACAAATTTTCTTGGCAGGAAGTGGTAGGCAGGACTTCCTTGGAGGGAGAAAGGAACTCTAGGAAGAAGAAAGAAAAAGGCTCCTTTCACCAAGAAACATGAGAGGAAATGAACATGCCTATGAACCTGAAAGGTTTAGCTAGATCCCACATGCTGGATGGTGCTGGGTGGTCGGGTTAACTTAGATGAGCTAGTTGAGAGTCTGTCCAGCTAAGGACTAAGCTTTGACATATTTAAAATATATATATATATAGTTAAGTGCATTGACTGACTGTTCTTCCAAAGGATCTAGGTTCAATTTCTGGCACCCACATGACAGTTCACAACAGTCTGTAGCTCCAGATAGAGGAGATCTGACAACCTCACACACAGAGACAGGTAAGCAGACAAAACACCAATACACATATAAAATAATATTTGTTTTAAATGTGTGTCTTCCTATCTCAAAAATCATTATTAGAAGAGGATCTTCCTAATTAAAATTGAGTAAAAAAGATCGCTCATAGGTGTGCCTTCCATTTTGGGATTTAGTGAATTTCAGATGTAGTCAAACTGACAACCAAGAACAGCCATCACAGCAGCCTTGTGACTTACCACAGCCTCCTTTGCTTTGCATGTTTCCCTTCCTGAGTTCCATAAGTTTTGTTTACTTCCTGCATCTTAAAAACTTTTCTCTTCCTTCCATGTGGGAATGCTTCAATTAGATGAAATAACTATAAAAAGGGAGCCTTTTGATTCCTTGTTTGGTCATTATTTCTCAATAGAATCGTTGGAGGTCTTCTAGGACCTGTCGTTTACAGAATGCTTATGAGGAAGTGGGACAGGACTATGTCCCAAACTAATAGAAATTGTTACTGGTCTATGACACTGTGTGTGTGTGTGTGTGTGTGTGTGTGTGTGTGTGTGTGTGTGTGTGTGTATGCACATGCATGGACATATGCAAGATTTTCACCTTGCCTTAATTTCTAGTCCAGAACATTGATTTCAGTTCATGTGAAAGATTTTCTTTTCTAACTACATCTTTGTGCCTTGGAAGAACATCACTCTGTGTCTTGATCCTATCCTATGAATTTTGTAGTTGCATCTCAGTATCTTCAACAGCCCCTCTTATGTTTCTCTGTGCTTTAGGGCATTTTTGTGAGTATAATATAATATAATTAATATAATCTAATTAACATAATATAATTACAGTATTTCTCCCTTTTTCCTTCAAAACCCTGCCACATATCCCTTCTCCCTCTCTTTTAAATTAATGACAGACATGGAGGCAAAATACCAATGCACATAAAATATGTCTCTTCAATTAATTGTTATTGCTTGTATATACATTCCTAAATATAACCTAATCAGTCCTTATAATGTCACTTGTATGCATGCTTTCAGGGATGACCATTTGGTATTGAATAACCAGTTGGTAGACTCATCCCTGAGGAAGACTCTTTCTTCCACTTTCAGAATTTCTTATTTACTGCAGTTCTTTATGTAGGGTTCAGGAATCCTGTGATTTCCCCTTCTACTTTGCTATTTCTATTGATGTCATCCTTCTTCAGCTCATATTTGGATATTCATATGGGTCAGAATCTATGAAATTAGCTTCTGATTTACTAGGAGATACAATATCATGGATAACTCCTTGGTCTTCTGGCTCTTAAGATCTTTCTGCCTCCTCCCTCACAATGTTCACTGATCCTTAGAGCAGGAATTGTTTTGTTGATATATTCGTTTGTACTGGACTCCACCTCTCTGCATTGTGGTTGGCCATAGTTTTTGTAATGGCCACGATGTTACAAAGAGAAGTCTCCTTGATGAGGAGTGAGGACTACACTTATCTGGGGATATAAGGACAAATATTGAGAGTATAATTAAGGATGTTGGTATAATAAAATGGTGATTGTATATGTTCTCCTTCAAGATCCTTGATTTCATTCGCCTACTGATTTTTTTTGTGGGGGGGGGGCTAGGTTTCCAGTACCAGGCCTGACTTCTCTCTTATTCAGCATGTCATTAGGTCTTAAGTCCAATTAGAGAGCTGTTTGTTACTGCCATAGTATGTGTACCACTGGTGCACCATTGGGGTTACTGTGCCATGCTCATTATTGTTGTGATTCATAAATGTCATAACTAAGTAGAATTTTTGTTGCTTCCCTCTTTTGCAAGCTGGTATGGCATCTCCTGATATCATGAAAGCTAGTCAACAGGGAGGGGTGCTTCAGGTCAATTCCAGCTTAGGAATATCTAGGTGTCTTTAGCTATAAAAACATACCTTCCACATCTGAGGAACAACCAAGAATGTCCTCCTATGTACTTTAGGATGGATTTGAACATAGCTGAGGTTGATTTGGATCTCCCATTTTCCTACCTCAGGTTGTTAAGTGCTAGCATTACTGGCGTATGTCACCATGCTCGATAGCACTCTACTCAGGAGCATTTTCTCATGCGTTATTTCAGGGTAATAGGTGATTCTCAGTGTTGTTGAAGCTAGAGTTTAATTTCTTCCTTTTCATTCTATTGAATGATGTTTCTAAAGCAAAAGTGACAGCACCATTTTCTTCAATCATTTTTCTTAGAATAGCTCCATAGTCCTCAAAAAGCATTTTCATCTGAATAATTAACTTTTGTCTATATGAGACCTCTGTATAGTTGGGATATTGGTGATAAATCAGTTGGCATCAATGAGGCAGTAAATGACAGCACTTGATTGGAACCATGTTCTTCTGCCTCCCAAAGGCTTCACTTCAATATATTACCACAGAATTTATTATACTTAGAGAAAATTAAGTTATGTATTTGATTCTAAAGTCTTCATATGTCAAAAGGCTGTCCACTTATGTAGGGATAATAAAATAATGTATATGACATATTAACCACATAGCATATGCTCAAAAATACTGGACTAAGTGGAATTGAAAAGAATTACATTTGGGAGGTAGTGTTGAATGTGGCTTCCAAGTTAGTGTGTGGGATAATCTCGGTACAAACATCTCATATGGTCTGCTGAGCCAGGAATACAGAACTGAGAATCATGGTACCTGTGTGTCTACTTTCATATGTGTTAAGTGTTAAATGAATACATATAACATAGCCAGCCTGGGTCATATTATAAAGACTCAGGACAGCGAATGCAGCCCAGTGGAAAGGGTATGTCAACAGTGTTATCACTCATTAGCTGTGTTCCCACTGGCTTTGTTTCACTCTGGGCATTTGCACTAACAAATTAATACCTTGTAAGTTATTGAGTGCTGAATAAATAAATTGAGTGTCTGTACTCAATAGAAAGCTGCTATTGTATTGCAGTGAACAACACTAACTTAATTTTCTTGATAGGAAAGAGAAACCTGTCTGATAAGGGACAGAAGCACCAGTTTCTGGGAGATGCTAGCTCCCACTCTAATTTTACAGAGTCCTGCAGTGGGATCCTGATACTTACTCAACATCTGCTTTGTTCCCTGCATCTGATCCACTCTGGGCGCCTTTCAAACTATAAGCAGCTGAAGCTGCAAAGATGGAATGAGAACACAGATCACGGGGATCCTATATATGGCACAACCTAAGAAGACAGCTGGCCTCCTTAGATGACATTTCTACTCCAACATAACCCAGATTCTATTATAGGAGGGGTTAGAAATGACATAGTTCAAAGTTGTTCTCCTCTTGCCTCACCACTACTACTTACTGAATACCACAACAGCCCTCCGTTTACACAGAGGAAGTACTTTGCATTTGCAAGTCATTTTCTAGAAGCCAAATGAATTGGTATTTCTAAGCTAAAATTGTTTTCCCCTCTTAAGGATGCTTATCAACTTAAATCCTGAAACAAATCGAAATCTTTACTCATCACATTTTTAAAAACAGCATAACACAGAATCCTAATTCTCCCATTCAGAGAAAGCCAATGGTCCTTACTACTTGCAGGAAAACCAACATAGATATCATAAATTACTCTGATTGTGATTCTAAAAGCTAGTAGCGTGTCTGAAGCTCAATCTCCTGATGACAGTGTACACAACAATGCTGGACTACGCTCTTTATAGTGAAGGCATAAGGCTTTCTCACCCATTTCAAAGAGGACAGAAAGGCCAATACTTCCTTGTGGAAACAAGTCTGTGACATCCACAACAGGATAGAAGAGCCACTTAGGAATGGCCTGAGAAACAGGTGTGCAGTGCCTCCTGCTTGTTCCCAGTAGATTGTCTTTAATCTCCTTTTTCTCCATGTAGGAACTTTTCGCTCTAAAATATACCACATGGCAGTAATATGAAAAGATAAAATCAGAGAAATAAATTGGAAACACTCACAATTGGAAAGGATCAGTTTGTCCTAATCGTTACTTTCTAGACAAAATTAACTGCAATGAGTCAAATGCCTCCTGTGTTTTTATATCAGCACCAGACACACATTTGGTGAATACAAACTACATAGACTTCCCATAAGTAGTCATAAGGTAAGACCTAGCATCTTCTCTAGAAGACCCAGAATGAGCATCTGTCTATATGTGCTCCTAGACCAATGGCCACTAATTATCTACTACCTGCTTCATAAACAAAGATGAAATGGAATGTCCATCCATTTTTGTTTTTATCTGTATCTGCTTTCTCCCTATATGAGCAGAAATGTGTGATTGCAATGCACCTTAAATACTACAAAGCTAAACTAAATAGTCTCTGCCTTTTCATTGAAAAAATAAAAGTGATAAGCCATGAAGTCATTTTGTTTACTTGCAAATATGTTTCCATTTCAAGCATGAGGATCTGAGTTCAATTCCCAGAACCCATTAAAAAAGAAGATGGATTTAGTGGCACAAGTTTTTAATTCCAGCTCTGGGGAGGCAGAGACAAATGGATCCCTGGGACTCACTGTTCTATCAGCCTTGCTTACATGATGGTATCTTGGCCACTGAGAGACCCTGGCTCATAAAAACAGCAGATGGCATCTGAAGAATAGCATCTGAGTTTGGTGGATATCATTCGCACATGTTCTGACCTTCATGCACATGTGCATGAATATGTATATGTGTATTAGTGTGCACTTGTGCCTCTATGATTACACACATACACACCAATACACACAGAGGGTGGGGACTGAGCAGAACTCAAGGCCACTACCGATGAGCTGATTGGGTGTTTGATCATGTTGACAAGTGTCATTCTTGCATGACATTCATTTAAATTATTAATAACATCAGAACATCACTGTTACCTGATGTCTCTCTGCCATTGAGATAGGCTATTTCCTCGGGACCTTCCTGGTTTGGTGCTCCGAGATAGGATTCTTCCCCTCTAAAAAGTGAATATTTAGTGTTTGCAACAATGTTTGCATTCAAATTCCAAAGTTTTCTATAAGAACAATCATCACTCATTATTGGAGCTCTATAGCATAGTTCCAAATAGTTTGATATTTTAAAGACATTTTCTTAATATATTTTTATTAATTCTTATAAAGTGATTGAAGAAAACTGATGCTTTGAAGATGCACCAGTTGAAGACTGTGACCTTATCCTTTCTTCAAGGCCACTGTTATTCTGCATGTGACAACTGAAGCTTTGCTACAAAAGGTTGACTTAGTCTGAGCTATAGCATAGTCCCTTATTTTCTCTGGCTGTCCATGGCACGCCTATGACTTTCTGACTCAAATATAGGATACACTAAGGATCCTTCTTAGTGTTTGTGGTCATTTATACACTCAAGGATTTTACTCCCTATTCCTACTCACCACAATA
>CAJQZJ010032698.1:467042-498405 GCA_907164525.1 Lophiomys imhausi | reverse complement strand
CCCACACACCCCACATGCACACACCCACACACCCCACATGCACACACACACACTATCCCCACCATGCAACACACAACACACATTAATGCACACATGCACGCATCATAAGCCATTGCAACTTAGTGGTACGTACACTGCAGTTTTATTTTATTCCTAAAATCTCCACCATGGTACTTCAAGTAACAATAAAGTTTTCTTGCATACACTGGTATTGACTACTTTACTTTTACCTCACATTACCAATGCCATTACTGTCTTATCTTCACATTTAGCCAATTTACACAATTACTTGTTTTATTTGTTTGTTTTCAAATTCAGACTCAAAGCAGCTTTTTGTACTGTGGTAAGTGAACACAACTCTCCAATGTCCTTTAGGATAGTAAAGCCTCGTGTTTTTATTTTTTTTTTCTTGTGGTCCTGTGAAAACTCCAGATACCTCATCCCACATTCTAATTGTCCATGAAAGTTTCTCTGGTGCCAACAGTTTTAATTCTAAATTAACTTACTTATTTTCAATATTATGGAAGACATTCTTGCAGTACCTTGACAAGGAAAGATACAAAGACACAATCTTCACGATGCAGGAGCTTTGTGCAACCTTAGGCTTGTCTCCCAGTCAGCAAGCATGCTCTTGGGAAGACTGACTAAGTTTAACCTCTCTCTTCTCTCTTCCTTCTTCCTTTGAATGACTCCTAGTCAGTGCTGTATTCTACTATCTGTAATTACTACATGTTACTATATTTTAACAGGGCTGAAACAGGCAGGGAATTTAAATGCTGTTCCTATAACCGCTTTTAACAGACATTCAGTTCACAGATTAAATACATTCTGTCATTTTTTTTCATATAAAATCATGTTCCATACAATGACAGTTTATCAGCAACACACTACATGTACCTGCTAAATCTTATTGCTTAACACTAGCAGGGTCTGCTAGAACACATCTATAATCTCAACAATTGGGAAACTGAGGGAGGAAGATTGTGGATGATCACAGATCTCAAAAATATCCTCGTTTATGAAAGCTTCCATATAAAATGCCAGGCATGGCAGCAGACATTCATAATCCTAACAACAGGGGGACAGGTACTGGAGAACCATGGGGATTGCTAGCCAGCTGGCCTTACTAACTTAGTGAACACCAAGTTCAGTGAGAGGCCGTTTACCCCAAAATAAGGTGAGAGGCAATTAAGAAGACATTTTATGCTAACTTCTTGCCTCCACAAGCATGCACACAGGCACATGTGAACCCATGTGCATGTACACACGCAAACATATACACACACGAAGAAACTTTATACCCATGCACATTACATCTAAAAAGAAGATTTTTACTAATTGGTAGAGTTTATACTTTAAAGAGGTAACAAAATAGGACAACCTAGGCCCAAAACTAGCAGAAGAAAAAACAAACAAACAAGAAAACAAAGCTCTGTGAGAACATAAAAAAAGAATAATAAAACAAGGCCAAAACAGAAGATCATTTTTTAAGAGATAACCAAAATTAACAAACTTTTCTAAACTGATTTTTTAAAGAGGGGAAAAAGCTCAGATTTCTAATAGAAAATGCATACTTTTTGCTCCTTATCCCAATTCTTATTTTATTAAAATCTAAAGCTCAAGAAAATACCCTGATAAAAGACTTGGGGTCACTTGATTCCTTCATTGGTTCCTATTTCTAGTGTGGATAGACTGAATGAATTATCCACAGCTACCTACTGAGGTTGCTGGATCCTCCAAATCTCCAGAATATTTATTAAAATGGAATTAGAAGTGAAACAGTGAACAAATATATGCAATAAAATATCGTAAATTTGATCAGTTGTTTCTGTTCCTGTTGCTATGATAAAATACTCTGGGAAATGTAAGATTAGAGATAAAGGTTTATTTTGTTTCAAGATTCAGGAGACAACTGAATTATAGGGGGAAGAGCAAGACAGCAGGAGCTTTAAAGAGCTGGTCACATCACTTATACAATCAAGAACAGACTGATGAATAGATGTGGCTCCATTTTTATAGTCCAAGATCCCTGCCAGGGGATGGTGCCATGTGCTGTGGACAGGTCTTACCACTTAATTTAACATAATCAAAATAAACCTTCCTTCATGGATGAAATGTGTTCTAGAAAATGTTCAAAAAATGTCCACGGTGATACAAAAGAGGACTTTAACATACTAAATCTGAAATAAGAATTTGATCCAGTAGTCTATAAGCAGTGCTATTTTTCCTCTGCAGAGGTATGGAGAGATGTAAAGACATATATATGTAAAGCTTATATTCTCCTACTGATCTATTTCCCACTTACTCTATTTTGAATCAACATAACTGCCTATGTAGAGAAGAAAATTACAGTGATCAATGACAAAATAAATTATATGTGTCTATGCCTTTGAATAAATATGTTTAGAAATAAAAAATAAATAACCCCTCCAATCAGCATACCTCAAATCTTATCTGCTAAAAGCTGCTTTCTCTAAAATACACTGTCTCTTTTATTAAAAGCCTCCTGACATCTTTGCCTTCATCTGTCTGTCTTTACTTTCTTCTTCAGTCATCTTGGTTCCCCTGTATAGTAGAGCCTTTGTTTGTGAGACACTTTTAGATCCCATCAAATTCACAAGATTAATCATTGGAACTCACCGCTTGTCAATTTGACACCCAAACACATCATTGCAGTCCATTGCTACCTGTCCACACCTGCTCTCAGGGGATCTTGGCCTTTTTATAATGAAGAATCCATTCAGTTCAACTTTAAAAGTTGCCATAGTCTAATAACTCCTATAATTTCAAAGTTCAAAGGCTTTTAACTGTTAGGTTTCTACAATAAAATCAAAGTATATACTTCCAAAAGACTCCATGTCTTCCTGCAGATTTACTGTACATTCATGTTCACTCTTGCTCCATTTCAATAGCTAATAAATAGAACAAGCCTAGATTTCCATCAACCAAAGTATGGGTCATGAAAATGTGGTATATAATCACTATAGATTTTTATTCAGCTGTGAGTAAAAGTGAGATTATGAAATTTTCAAATAAAGGGGTAGAACTGTAAATTATTATAACAAGTGAAAAATCAGGCAAACACTAAAAAACTGTAGCTACAAATTTTTATATTTGTATATTTAATTTGGAGTGACTGTAGAAGTCAAGAAGTTAGAAAGGGCCAATGAGAGGGAGATGGAAGAACATCTTAAGAAGTGAGGGGTTGGTAAATCTGTGATATGACAATCAGGGGAGAAATACCAAAGAGTAAAGGTTTAAATGGGCATCTGGGAAAAGGGATAGGGGACAGATGAGAGTAGACAGTGGGTTAAACAAAACAATGGATGGAAGCCCATGACTTTTTAGACTAACTGAAAAATAATTTACAAAAGATGGTGTTTAAGTCAGGTACCTGCTTGGGTGGTCAATATTTCCCTCAGAAGACATGATTCATTAGGTGTAAAGCTTAGTGTCAGGCATGGGATAACCCCTATGAGCCATTGGTCAGGGTGGGCCCAGAGGTTCCCCTAACAATACACACTGTTGCCATTGCTTTGATTATTAACTGGAGCTACCTCGTAAAATTCTACTGCTGAAGATAAGGCATGCTTTGTTTGAGGAATACAGAAAAGTCAAGCTGGAACTGCTTTGAAAGCTTCTTCCCTACTGGCAACTTTTCATATCTCCTGATGATGCTGTGTACCCCACTGTAGGAGGAAAAAATTTGCAGTGATCTTACTCATCAGTGAACCCTACAAACTGCAATACCCACCTAAAAGGCAAGATGCTTTGACTGTTCCAATAGTAGATGAAAGGTGATCTGGGTAATCCATGGTTTTGGATTGGAATGAAGGCCTAATCTACAGGAAAGAAATAATCTCTGCTACCATAAACCTGATCAAAAACCCATTGCTTGGGAGGTGCTAGTCCCTAGGGAGAAACATACTCTTTTTGTTTTGCAAAATAGACATGTTTCCAAACTGTGTTCTAAATATTGTTGTTTGTGCCCATGGGTTTCTGCTGCTCTCTACTTTGCTCAAAAGTCTCTTACCTAAGTTACTGCAGTTAATAACTCATCAGAGTTATGAGAAAAAGTGACTGGAGAGTGCCCAGCCCTAACTAGAACATCTATCTACATAAAACCCCCTGCCTAAGGCTTAGGGAACATTGCAGTAGAAGAGTCAGAAAGAATGCAATAGCCAGAACATGGAAGAGATTTGATTTTGGCCTTCAGTTGTTGCCTGGCATACTTTCTATCTGGAGTTCCATTTCAGAGTCCACATTAAGTGTGTTTGTTGTTGTTCTCACCCAACAGATATCCACCCACACTCTGAGAAGCATCTTTATCCCAGCTGGTGGCCATGTGCCTTCCACTGAGTGAAGAAAATCAATCCTCATCCTGTCGATACACAGCAGGGAGGGGTCTGTGGGGATCCTCTCTGGAAAATCAGCTAGAGTGGGGAAAGTTTCTCCTGTCGCCATTTAGGAATGTGAAGCCAGACTGCTCCAAACACATAACTTTAAAAGAACACAAATAAGAGTTGGGATGTCATTTCTCCAAAAATGTGAGGCTTTGCTTTTTGCTCCAGGTCTCCCATTCAGATAGAGCTAATGGAAAGGCCTCTTTATTCTTCCCATAGCTTCCTTCTACCATGACACTGGTTCAAAAACTGTGTGAGTAAACCTGATCTTTGTGAACAGTCAAACTCTTGTGAGAGATAGACATTGTGTTTCCTCAACAGAGGTTCCAGGTAGATAAAGAGTGTGTCTTATGAACTAAGATTCCATCACAGGGTGTTTGCAAACCCCAGGACTCCTAATTCAGCCTTGTCATGTAGTGCCTCCAAGTAGTATTTCAAATCTTCACCTTGGTTTTTTCTACAAATAGAGAGAACAGTGTAGAGCCTGGCAGGGTTATGGAAAAGGTTTCAGAAAATGACATGAATACAGCAGGCTTTTGACACATTGGAAGCTTAGTGAGTGTTTAGGCTTTGGATATTTGCAATGTGCCTGTCATAGAGTGAACTATAAAATCTATTTGATAAATAGCATGATCAATTAATCAGTTAAACATACTATGAATCATAGACATAAAGATAGGAGAGGAAGAAATTAATGAGTCAAAACAAGTTTCTATGTATTTAGTTGATAGAACCTAACACACTCAAACAAGTTGCATATTTCTTTTTTTATGGTTTATTTATCACTTCAATTTCCATCTCCATCACAATCCTGTCCCTCCATCACTCCCAGACCCACCCTTTCATTCTCACATCCTCTCGTCCTTCTCCCACCTATCCTACTCCTTCAGGGTGGGGTGCACTACATATCAGCCCCCTTCATTCAGCAGCCATATGAGGGTTAAGAGCTTACTCTTTCACTGGGGGCCTACATGGTAGCTTCACTATGGCAAAGTGTCCCAACAATCAATAAGTGGGAACTCATGAAGCTGAAAAGCTTCTGTAAGGCAAAGGACACTGTCACTAGAACAAAATGGAAACCTACAGATTGGGAAAAGATCTTTACCAACTCCACATCCGGTAAAGGGCTAATATACAAGCTATATATTTCTAATGACAACAAAATGATATTTGAGAAAATCTATTTCCTGTACTAAAATGTATTCATGGTTTTGTACTCATTTATTTTAAATGGCTCCAAATTATAAAGCATCAAGAATCAATGGACATACCCAGTCTGGCACCATCTCCTAAAGATCTAATATGTCTTGAATTTGTTAATTCATTTCTTGAATGAATTCAGTGCTTCCATTTTTATGAGCATATAAAAGTCCTCTTTCCTCTTTTTGTAATCTATCTTAGTATCTTCTATTGTTCTTTAAGTCTTAGTGATTAACCATTAATAAAAGGAGTCTGTGATGAGCTAGAAGCATGTACAAAAAGAATCAGAGATGCCCCTTGGCAGGTCAGCACAGACAGGTTATGCTATCACACATCTTTAAGGAAGTAGAGCTGGAGGAAATGTGAGATCCAAGCAGCCCATAGAGCTTCGATTTTGTGACTGGAGTGTCTTTACTAAACTAAATCTAAATCAGATGAAACTATGATCCATGGTTGCATTTGAAAGCCTCTCCTGACATGACTGCATGACTGAACCATGCAATGATTTAACACAGAAACTGTGACCCTGTATTTCTGGGTAAAGCTGATTACTCATTTGTGTTGCCACCTTTATTCCAGATCCATAGCCATTTTAAACCAAGTCTGAGAAAATTAATGTGCCACAGCCATATCCCCAAGCAGGACAAGCATCTCCAAGGTGTAGACTTCTAAAAGGTTACAACGCAGCAGGGACAGAGTTGCTTCCATTTCAGGTGATAGGAGGGATAGACATAGGCAGGCTGCTATGGAAGTGGGATTATTGCCTGATAATATTTGGAGTTCCTGTTATAAACTTAGTATGTTGTAGCAGTTATTTTTCCATGCCTGTGATCCAAAGTCCCTGACAAAGGCATTAAACAAGAAAGGATACGTGTGTGCCTCACAGTAGTATGTTCAAGGTCACATGAATCCATGATCTTGGGCAGAAATTCACTGAGGCAGGGCTGTAGCTCATCATGTCATGGTAGGTAGGAAGCAGAGAGAAAAGATGCAGCCCTTAAGAGCATGTCCTGAGTGACTGGCTTCTTCCAGCTATGCCTTCTTCCCTAAAATTTCTACAACAATCCTGTGAGGAAACTTTTAATACCCAAACAATAACCTATGGATGAAGGCAGTTATTTACATTTAGGAAAGAAGTCACAATATATTACACATTTTAAGATATTGGAAATATGCCATAACAAACATAGAGAAAAATAAATATTTTATTCATTAAGTAATTCCATTCTCTAGGATATTGTGTAGTACAAATTATTTTTCCTTTTACTTATTGAATTGTAATTCTGTTTAAAATACTGTTTTCATATGACAGCACATGCTGGTAAGGGTGTGGAGAAAGGGGAACCCTCCTCCATTGTTGGTGGGAGTGAAGGCTTGTGCAACCACTATGGAGGTAAGTCTGGCGATATCTTAGAAAACTTGGAATAGCTCTGTCTCGGGACCTAGCCATACCATTTCTGGGCATACATCCAAATGATTCCTCACCGAATCACAAGGAAGTTTCCTCATCTATGTTCATAGCAGCCTTATTTGTAAGCGCTAGAAACTGGAAACAACCCAGATGTCCCTCAACCAAAGAATTGATTAAAAAACTGTGGTACATCTACACAATGGAGCTATCAGAAACAACGAAATCATGCAATTTGCAGCCAAATGAATGGAACTAGAGAAGCTCATCCTGAGTGAGCTAACCCAGACCCTGAAGGATGCACATGGCATCTATTCACTTATAGTCGGATTTTAGCCACAGAGTACAGAATAACTATACTACAATGAATTTTCACCAAAGGGAACATGAACATAGACTTTTTTCCCTGTCAGTGAGACACTTTTCCCTTGTGGTGCTGCCTTATATGCCCCAGTGTATGAGGAGGCTCTTGGCCCTCATATGACTGCTGAACTGGGATGGGGGACTGATATGTAGGGACACTCCACTCCAGAGGAGTGGGATGGAAGGGATAGGGGTGGGAGGGTGGGACTGGGAAGGGTGGAAAGAGGACACTATGATGGAGATGTAACCTGAAGTAATAAATAAATATTTTTTTAAAAAAAGGAAGTCAGCATGTAATTGCAGGCAAGCTCTTTCTTTCTGAGTATTCATGTCTATCATTGCTGACATTGGTTTCTAGTTCCTTTGACCTTTCACTGTGGATTCTTCAGGGAGCCTTGGGCCTGATGAAGCATCCTGCTTCCTAGATTAGAAATTCAGTCCACTGTCACACCAGTATGTATATACACAGCCATTCTGCTGGAGTCCCGGGGTCCTGCCCTGTGAGTCTATTCAATAAATCTCTTTTGTAATGTCTACAATAAAGAAAACAAAAACAAAAAAGATTATAATACAGTTCCAGCCAACTTTTCCTCCTTCTCTTTTCTCCTTCCGTTTCTTAGATTTTCTCTAAACACAATATAAAGATAAACCAGACTTTGCCATATAGCACAGGATAAATTAATGTTTATAATATTGGTACTTTTACTTCTTACAGCATTATGAACTTTTGATGAAACGTCATAAAATTTTAGTATCTTCAACTTTGGGGAAGTTTATGTCAATTTTCATGAATAAGTTGTAAGAATTTTGGTGAAATACTGAGTGACGTAAGCTAGACTCTGAAAGACAAATATTGCATGTTCTCTCTCATTTTATCTTCAAATGTGAGAACATAACCTGTGTTAGTTTCATAAGCCAAAAGAACAAAAAGAGACCATTGTTGTGGAAGAAAAATATAAGAACAATGGAGATCATAATAAAAAGATACAGGTGATCTGGCCAGGGAAATGGGAAAGGGAGGACTCTATTGGGGAGGGAGGATGGAGGCAAATACAGAAGGAGGAAAGAAAGTAAAGTAACAGTGAAGACATCTTAAAAAGTTATAGGGAATCATGCTATTAACTATCTAAAATACTTTAATACACATAAGTCTATGTATAACTGTTCATACATAGTTTAAATGAAATATTCCTACAAGAGCCAAAGATCATTTAAGAAAGCTCAAACACTAACCAGGAGAAGCCATCTTTCACTTTGTTGCTTAGACTTGTCCAAGAGATTCCTAAGACAGTACAAGTTATTGCTATTGTCCTTGATTGCCCTGCAGAGACAAAAGGTAAGCTCCTATTTCTGAAGAAATCATTAACTTCAGACACAGGGCTCTGGGGCCCCTGAGCTGGAACAAAATGAATATCTCCTCCCTGAAGACTAGTTTTCCTGCTTACTAAAGGCACCATGCAAGCTTCCAGAAGTTGGAAGCAATGAATAGTCCTACTTACCTATGACACCTATAAACCACAAAAAATAACCAGCATGGCACAATAAACCCCAAGGATGCAATAGAGGCACACATTCATTTGCAGTTACCAACAGCTCTCTAATTAGACTTAAGATGAACTGAACAAGAGAGAAGCCATGCCTGGTGGTGGAAAGCTAACAAACAATCCAAAGCTAGTGAAGATGAAGTCATGGATCTTGTAGGAAGACTTACAACCATCAATTTTCTAAACTAGCACAATCCTTATGTTCTAAAAATTTGTCCTCATTACCATGGATAAGTGTAGTCAAGGAAACTTCCTTTGTCCAAGATGGAGACTATTACAGAAAACCACAACCAACCAAAATGCAGCTGTGAATCTTAGTGTCAATGGATGCATCAAGAAAACAACTCCTGTACATAAGGCTCAGGGACACTGGGGAAGAAGGGAAAAAGATTGTAAAGGCCAAATCACAAAAAATTACTGTGATATTGTGTCTCCTATTAATATCAGAAGCTACCAACCAACATGACTGCTAAATGTGAACTGAATAAGGACAAAAAATAGACATGCCAAAGTGTACAGTGTAAAGAGAGCAAGGCCTCAACCCTACACAAAGAACTACAGGCAACTAAGAAATGCCGAGAGTGGGAGAAATTGTCAGGGAAGAGCACACCAATTGGCTATCCAATCACCTGCTTTGGCTCTGTAACATAAATACAAGTAACATAAAGCTATATTTAGAAATGCATGTGTATAAACATATACATACATGCGTGGAACTATAATTAATAAAAAAGAGGCCATGGATTTTCAAGAGAGCAAGAAGAGGTATGTGAGAGGGTTTGGAGAAAGGAAAGGGAATTGGAAAATGTTGTGACTGTATATTGCAAAATTAAACAAATAAAAAATATTTTAAAAGAAAAGAATTTTTGTTTTTAATCATTTGTTAATCAGTGACTAAACCTAAACACTCTCAAACTTTCATGCAATACATCCTGATCACAGTTTCCTCTCCCTCTACTCTTCCCAGCACCCCTATCTCCCCTCTCCCCAAGACACACTCCTCCATTTCTACTCAGAAAACAGCAGGTTTCCAAGAGACAACAGCCAAACAGGACAAAACAAGATATACTAGGACACAGAAAAATACCATATATCAAGGCTGTACAAGGCAACCCAATAGGAGGAAAAGAGTCCCAAGAGCAGGGACAAGAGTCAGAGATTCACCCATTCCCACAGTTAGGAGTCTCACAAAAATACACCAAGCAAGCTAACTGCCATAACAAATATGCTGAGGACCTGGTGCAAATCTATGCAGGCCCCATACTTGCTGTTTTAGTCTTCATGAGGCCATATGAGTTCTGCTTTATAGATTTCATGGGCCATGTTCTCCTGATGTCCATTCCCTCTGACACCTACAATTTTTCTTTTCCTTCTTCTATAAGATTTCCACTCTCCAAGGGGAGGGACCTAATAGAGACCTCCATTTAAACTCTCTCCACATAATGTTTGACTGTGGGCCTCTATACCAGTTTTCATCTTCTAAGGAGGAAGCCTTACTGATGATGAAAGGACAAGGCACTGAGTATAGCATCATATTGTTAGGAATAATTTCATTGATTTTTCTTTCTATCTTTATTTTTTCTTTTTTGGGGCAGGCATGTTTGGTTCAACCATAGGTCTCTGGGCTATCCAGGCATGTAGGACATGAGTTTTCTCTCTCTCTCTCTCTCTCTCTCTTTCTCTCTCTCTCTCGGGGGTGGCCTCAAGTTAAACCAAACATTGATTGGTCACCCCCACAAGTTCTGTGCCATTGTCACCTCAGCACATCTTGCATCAGTACTGATTGTAGGTCAAGAGTTTTGTGGCTGGGTTGGTGTACAGGTTTTTCTTTCTGTCACCTGCAGAGTATTTTCTCGTGGCAAATATATTCAAACATAGGGTGAAGTGATGGTTCCTTGCAGACCCTAGCTCAACCACCATTTTTCATATAATATTAGCAATAAATCTAATTCTTCATCTAGATATAATTCACTCTTCTTGCTCTATCAGTTTGAGTATCAATCTAAGAACTTATTTCTCACTTCTTTTGAAATATACACTTTCTTTGGAATAAATTAACTCTTCCAGTAAAATCTAATCATTTTGTTATTATTTACTCTTCAAAGAAAGACTATTTTTCATTCTAATTATTTGTTTTCACAATAAACATTCACAGTTCTAGCTCTTGGTGTTGATTTTCTCTGCATTCTTGAATAATTAAATCAATAAATATAAAATATCTACACAATGGAATACTACTCAGCCATCAGAAACAAAGAAATTATGCAATTTGCAGCTAAATGGATGGAACTAGAGATGCTCATCCGAGTGAGCTAACCCAGACCCAGAAGGATGCACATGGCATCTATTCACTTATAGTCGGATTTCAGCCATATAGTACAGGATAACTATACTACAACCAATGCACTAAAGGGAACATGAACATAGTCTTTTGTTCCTGTCAATGAGACACTTTGCCCTAGGGGTGCTGCCTTATAGGCCCCCATTGTATGAGGAGGCTCTTGGCCCTCATATGACTGCTGAACTTGGGTGGGGGACTGATATGTAGGGACACTCCACTCCACAGGAGTGGGTTGGAAAGGATAGGGCATAGAGGATGGGAAGGTAGGACTGGGCAGGGTGGAATGAGAGCACTGTGATGGAGATGTAACCTGAAGTAACAAATAAACAAACAAACAAAGAAAAACCCTGTCTTGAAAAATGTAAAAAATAAATAAATAAACACAATTAAATAAATAAATTATCTACATATATGCATGTCAGGTGAGATTTCCTTATCTCAGTTTTTGATAAAATAAATATTCTAAATTATGTTTGCAAGGTAAGTTTGAACTGTATGGTTTTATTTGTACCTTGTATAAGTTCGTACCTTGCTTGGCTCTGTATTTCTCTACTGAGACTGAATAGACACATATATCAGATGTCACATGTTTCAAGTTGCATGCTTTATCAATTTTTTCATTGTCACACATATTACCCATATGTTTCTGATCCAGGTGCCAAATACATGTCACATTGTGATAAAAAATTTCTGAATCTTCTTTTTCTACCTTCTTCCAGCTTTACTGTGGTACAGTTAACCACAGTACATACATTCAAACCACACAACATGAGGTTTGCCATGCATACACATCCCAAAGTGATTAAAAAATTCAATACAACTGATAAACACCTTCAGCAAGTTGGCTGGATACAAAATTAACTCAAAAAAATTGGAAGTCCTTCTTTACACAAAAGATAAATGGGCTGAGAAAGAAATTAGGGAAACAGCACCATTCACAATAGCCACAAACAACATAAAATACCTGAGGGTAACTCTAACCAAGCAAGTGAAAGACCTGTATGAGAAGAACCTCAAGTCCTTGAAAAAGAAATTGAAGAGGACATCAGAAGATGGAAAGATCTCCCATGCTCATGGATAGGTAGGATCAACATAATAAAAATGGCCATCCTACCAAAAGCAATATACAGATTCAGTGCAGTTCCAATCAAAATACCAACACAATTCTTTATAGACATAGAAAAAGCAAATCTCAGCTTCCTATGGAATAACAAAAACCCCAGAATAGCTAAAATCTATCTTGTACAATTAAAAAAAAAAATCAGGTGGGATCAACATCCCAGATTTCAAGCTATACTACAGAGCAACAGTAATAAAACAGCATGGTACTGGTATAGAAATAGACCAGTTGATCAATGGAATCGAATTGAAGATCCAGAAATGAACCCACAAACCTATGGTCATTTAATTTTTGACCAAGAAGCCAAAACCATACAATGGGAAAAGGACAGCATCTTCAACAAATGGTGCTGGTCTAACTGGATGGATACATGTATAGAATGCAAATAGACCCATACTTATCATCCTGCATAAAACTTAAGTCCAAGTATATCAAAACATAAAGCCCCCAACACACTAAATATAATAGAAGAGAAAGTGGGGAAGAGCCTCAAACTCTTTGGAACAGGTGACAACTTCCTGAACAGAACACCAACAGCTCAGGCTCTAAGACCACAATCAATAAATGGGACCTCATGAAACTGAAAAGCTTCTGTAAGGCAAAAGACACTGTCATTAGAACAAAACAGCAGCCTCCAGATTGGGAAAAGATCTTTACCAACCCCACATCTGACAGAGGGCTAATATCCATAATTTACAAACAACTCAAGAAATTAAATGCCAAGAAACCAAATAATCCAATCAAAAAATGGGTAACAGAGTTAGAGAATTCACAAAGGAGGAATCCCTAATGGCTGAGAGACACTTGAAGAAATGCTCAGCATCCTTAATCATCAGAGAAATGCAACTCAAGATGACTCAGAGATTCCATCTCACACCTGTCAGAATGGCTAAGATCAAAAACCCAAACGACAGTACATTCTGGCAAGATTGTGGAGAAAGGGTAACACTCCTACATTGCTGGTGGAGGTGCAAACTTGTACAACCACTATGGAAATCAGTCTGGTGATATCTCAAAAATCTTGGAATAGCTCTCCCTGAAGACCGAGCCATACCACTTCTGGGTATACATCCAAATTATTTCTCAACAAACCACCAGGACATTTCCTCATCTATGTTCATAGCAGCCTTATTTGTAATAGGTAGAAACTGGAAACAATCCAGATGTCCCTCAACTGAGGAATGGATAAAAAAAAAATGTGGTACATCTACATAATGGAATATTACTCACCCATCAGAAACAACAAAATCATGCAATTTGCAGCCAAATGGATAGAACTAGAGAAGCTCATCCTGAGTGAACTAACCCAGACTCATAAGGATGCACATGGCATCTATTCACTTATAATTGGGTTTTAACCATATAGTACAGGATAACTATACTACAACCAATGAACCAAAAGGAATAGGAATATAGACTTTGTTACCTGTCAATGAGATACTTTGCCATAGTGGGGTTGCCTTGTAGGCCCCCATTGTATGAGGAGGCTCTTGGCCCTCATATGATTGCTGAACTGGGATGGGGGATTAATATGTAGGGACACTCCACTCTGGAGGAGTGGTATGGAAGGGAGGGGGGTAGAGGGCAGGAGGTCAGGACTGAGAGGAGTGGAAAGAGGGTACTGTGATTGAGATGTAACCTGAAGTAATAAATAAACATAAAAAATTTTAATTTCAAATATGTCATCTTATCTTGTAGTTCCTGTGTATGTGTGTCTGTGTATATGTGTGTGTGTGTGTGTGTGTGTGTGTGTGTGTGTGTTACTTCCAGTATGCAATACATTTTTTAAACTACAATCACTGCACTGAGTATAAAGTCTCTAGAACCTTTCTATTTTACATGTACAGGTTTGTATTCCTTGACACCATATTCTCATCTCCCTTCCTGATGACCACACTTCTTCCCTTATAATGCTTTAAAGATTCTAAAGAAGTGAGACATTGCAGTATGTGCCTTCTATGTCATAATGTTTAATTCCCATCTTAATGTTTGTAAAGTTTATCCATATTGTTGCAAATACAGTATTTCCTTCCTTTAGTGGCTGTTAATGTTCCTTTGTACATATGTTACATTTTTAATCTACCTGGTAAGCATGTCTAACACATTTTATTGTCCATATATACATTTGTAGAAACAGACCATGCCTTACCTTTGCATCTATTACAAATACTGAAATGAACAGAGGGATGAAGAAATCACTTTAATATGTCAGTTTCAACTCCAGTGGATATAAGCATAAGAACAGGATTTCTAGTCCTGTTGTAAGACATGCTGGATCTATTTTTAGTGTTTGTAGACTACTGCACTGATGTACACTCCCACTGGCAATGTGCAGGAATTTCCTTTTTTTCCACCACTCTGCATATTTTGCCACTATGCAAGTGACTTCCATGGGAGTATTTCTAGAAATTTTTCTACACTCAGATGACTGCCTTAATAACCTAACTTCACAGAGAAGGGACTGAAACTATGTAAATGTATATTTTTTAAATCCAAAGTAGTGTTTCTCATTTCAGTTCCCTTTAGGTGAATTGCATGAAAACCGTCTTAAGAAACAAGGGCTAACATCAAAAGAAAAAAGACATTCAATACTGTAGAATTGCCTTTTTGTTTTACTATGGTGATGAAATGCTACAGTAATGTATAGTGCTAAACACACACACACAGACACACACACAACACCATTCATATGTAAACCTAAACCTGGGGAAATCTAAATAAAACCAGTGGGTAGTAAAATTTAAAGCAAGTGAATCAAGATGTCAACATAACTCAGTAAAGATTTACCATGTTCTATTTCAAGTCATTTTATAAACGTAAATAATTTCATACTATAACACACACCATGTAAACCTTAGCTAGCGTTTAAGTGTGCACAGTAAAACACTAACTGTTCTGATGAGTTTGGGGCATAAAGCACTAGAATGTTGCCCTTAGCTCCTTCATCTTGGCCTCATCACTGGATTCCACAATCTCAATCAACTCCCTCATACCCTAGAAGATTTTACAGAAACCTTCCTCTGTGAGCTGATATTCATTTCCAGAGAAGGTTGTGTCCCAGTCTGATGTCTGTGGAAATAGTGTCTGTTACCGAACTTTTAAATTATTATTTAACACTTATTTACTTATTACTAAATTCACTTATAACAAACACCAACAATTTCTTATCTATTAATCCTATAAATTCCTACAACCCCTTTAACCTATCCACTAAACCTATTGATAATCATAACAACTACTTTCAGAACCTTTTAGAATGATACAGTCTCTGGGGCAGGTCCTCAGTCGTCAGGAACACAGTATTTGTTGTAGATTCTTTAACGCACTTAGCAGTCCTTTTTCTGGATCTCTCAGATGCAGGTTCGTCAGGGTAAGTTGGTTATTGCAGTCTCACCTTAAATAAGGCTTCATGCTTTCTTCTCTGTGGGAGACCCCAGCCGTCTGCAGGCCAACTTACTTCTTTTGAATCAGGAACTCAGCTGCTCTGCCTCAGTCCTTAAAGCCAGGCACAATTTCCTTTAGGCCACTGTTCGCACAGATAAAACCCCTCTAGGCAAAAACTGAGCCACAGGGTTTAGTCCTTGGCCTTTTGGTGTCTTGCTCAGGCTTTCTTTGCTCACCAGCATCTTTCTGCTTCAGGGAGAGAGCTGGCCATCAATGGCCAGCCCTTTTTTCAGCAGGACTCTTGGAGCTCTCTAGCATCAGGGGCCTCTTCTACTTCTGGGCTCCATGCACTGTCCTTAAATAGGAGGAACTCTGTTTCAGCTTAATTTGGGCTCCGCCCACGTAGCAGCTGAGAACAATCTCAGGCCAGATACTTTGTTTCTTCAAGTCTATTGAGTCTTTCCTGTTTTTCCTGACTTCAACCTTGTTTTTCAGTCTATTAAGTCTTTCCTGTTTTTCCTGACTTCATGCTGATAATGCTCTTCAGGCCCCAAATTAAGAGACAGTATCAGAAACTCCTATATATTTTCTAAATCTAATTTATCTAACCCCTACAGTGTCTTTCCAAATATAAATAAGTCAGGGATCTCAAGACGTGACTGTGTATCTTGTACAATTTAGTTAGTCTATAAATCTAGTGCTGATACCCTCACATGCAGAAGAGGAAGGTCTTTCTTCAAAAGTTAGGAAATGATATTCTGTTGTTTTAAACCACCCAGACTCAGGTCACTTGATATGGCAATTAATACACTATCAACAAATAAAGTTTCTAGTTCTTTCTCTAAGGGTCATACCTGACAGATGATTATAATAAATTTTGAGCCAATAATAGATGCCTCCTTGGAAGAATTTGACAAAAGATAGTCACTCATTTTCTGCTTCTCTCTCTCTTCTCTTGTTTTACTTATTTGGGACACTATAATATCAGATTGAACTTATTCATTTTATTTCCTTGTAACTACTGACAATGAGAAAGGCATTTGCCAAGTTGCTTCCCCATCACTTTTAATACTTTTAACCCTATTTGTAAATATCATCATACTGCAATTCAAAGCATCATTGTCATATCTTCTTAATATTTTCTCATTTTAATATAAGGGAATGTACCTGTATGTGTTATTTGTTGAATTTTGGCCTATATTTACATAAAAATTGTAACAAATATTAGTACTTGTGGTTTCTAAACTTTTCACATGTAGGTCATTAATCCATAAAAATTGATAACATTTTTTGTCTAGGATAAGACAAGGTTTTGAGATTTATTTTCTTCTTGTGTTCATTCTCAATTGACTTGAGCATGGTTAATGAAGACAACCACTTTCACCTCATCCAATTATCACTTTTTTTTCAGGATCTGAGCTTTCTTTATTGGTGATCTTTACCCAAGAGCTCATAAGAAACCATTGATCAATTTGTCTTTCTTTGTGCCAATATCACACTGTCCCCTTTAAACGTCATTCATTGAAAAACCATGACATTCTCCCTCCCACACTCACTACAGTGGCTACTATCTGGTAAATTTTAAAAAGGAACAGAAAAGTAAAGCTTGTGGAGGAAGAAGTGTCCATTGTCTGCAGAGAAACTGAAATAACTGTGAACTACTGATGGGACAAGTAAGATAGTGAAACCCTAATAGAAATTGGTATGCAAATGTAGGTTTCTCAAAGCCTTAAAACTACTGTAGTACAACCATTTCTCAGCATCCATCCAAGATAACTGAAAACAGAGTTTTGAAGAAATATTTGCACATCCATTGTGGTACTTTGAATAAGAATGGCCCCATAACCTCATATGTTTAAATACTTGGTCTGAGTTGGTGGAATTGTTTGGGAAGGAGTAGGAGGTGTAAACTTGATAGGGGGTGTATCACTAGGTATGGGCTTTGAGTGGCCTATGCCATTCCCAGGTAATTCTCTGTCTTTTGTATCTCTCTGTCTCTCTCTCTCTCTCTCTCTCTCTCTCTCTCTGTGTGTGTGTGTGTGTGTGTGTGTCTTTTTCTTCAGAACTTTGACTAAAAACAAATGGTTGAATTTAAGGGTAAATGACTCCCATGCTTGCATATGACTAATTTAAGTCCAATGTATCTTCTTTAGATCGTTTGACTGTCCTTTAGTCTATATCAATTAACTAACCCATGTTGTATTTATTCTTTAAACTTTCTATGCACATATACTATATATCTTTATTTTATCCTACTCCCAGATACTCTCAACACACCTCCCTCAACTTCATGTCCTTTTTTATTAATGTTAAGTCAGTTGTATAGTCTAGTTAGTGATACCTGAATGTGCATAGGTAAGAGGCCATGCAGCAGGACATGGACAATCTACTAGTGACCACACTCTCAAAGAAACCACCAATAACTTCTTAACAAGATGTAGGATTTTACCAGTCAATCTCCTGTTCATGAAAAACAAATTTAAATGACTTGATATTGTACAGGTCTTGTGTAGGTAACCACAGCTGCTATGAGTGTGTGCAATAGTCTTGTCATGTGAAGAAGACAGCCTCTTACAGCACTCAACCCAAACCTCTGGCTTTTAGATCCTTTCTGTTCCCCTTTTCTTGCTTTGTTCCATGAGCTTTTTGGCCCACATTATTCAATAAAATTCTCTTCTGTGTTGTCTAGGATGCTGGTAAATGCATTAGATGAATTCCTAAATAGTGCCATAGTATTTTTTTATTTATAAAATTTTATTGTGTGTTTAAACTCAGATTATATAGTACATTTTCCATTTTCAAATATTTTATTCATCATTCTTATATTTGTTTTATCAATACAGCTTTTAAAATAATTCTTTTATAACTAAAAAGACTTAATCACCCACAATTTTGGTTTTGCTTTATTTTTTTTTAATTTTGGGTGATATGATCCTGGTTTATGTCTGTCTAATAGCCTTCAATCTCTGTTGTCTATGAAAATTCTGCAAATGTACGTGCTAAAGAAAAATCATAAAAGATACTCACAGTGAAAGCCTTCACCACACACTAGATGCATTATCATTTTATCCAAAAAAGAGCACGTTATGATTCTGCCATATATTAAAATGCTATGGAGAAGTGAGAAGTTTTTCTATATCTTACCATAAAGACAAATTTCACAAAAGTTCTATAAATAAATGATCACTTACTATATAATCCCATAAAAATAATGATATAAATATGAGCCATTGAATTACACGGATTCTTTTAATTCTTTTATACTTTCATATATACAAGTAATGCACTTTAATCATATTCAGACTTATACTCTCTTATCTGCCACCCTCCTACACTCCTTCTTCCCAGAGAGTCCATCCTATGCCCATGGACGTGTGTGTGTGTGTGTGTGTGTGTGTGTGTGTGTGTGTGTGTGTGTGCGTGTGTGTGTGTGTGTGTGTGTGTGCGTGGATATGTGGTGTACATGTGGAGGTATATGTGTATCTGTTGGGGAAGGTCTAATAACATTGCTTCTGATAGGCTGATTTCAATGCTGAGGTCTGGTTACTGCCCCTTCTGAGGCATTCTCTTGATTGGTTAATGAAAGTTGCTGATGACCAATTAGCCAGGCAGAAAAAGTATAGGAAGGCAGGACTTCCTGAGATTAGAGCAGGAACCCTGCGTTTTACACAGAGGATTAACTCATTCCACCATGAGACATGGAAGTAGATAGATGTGTTTGAGAACACTGGAAGGTAATCACAGGCACATGACGGTTTGGGATTAGGTGATCCAGGTTAACTTAAAGTAGCTAATTGAGAGACTACCCAGCTAAGGGTTAAGCTTTAAAACATTACAAGGTCTTGTTGTATTTAATAATTGGGGAAAGGACTGTGGCACCTTATAGGCTGCCAGTCCAAGTAATCCAGGGCCATTGGACTTCCATACTCCTGTCAAACTCCATCTGGTAAATCTCTCACCAAACCACCAGTAATTCTACTGGCCTAATATAACAACTTATATTACTTAACAGAGTTTAGGTTACAGGTGGTGTAGGCCACCCTTGGTCCGGGTCTCGTTCCCCAGGCTAAATCAGGCTTCTGGTTAAGGCAGGCCAGGCCCATCAGCTGATTGATATCCTGCCTGGCCGCCCACTGCTCAGCCAGCCTAATCTTACAGTATGTACTTATTAATAAATACAATTGATAATTAAATTGAAGTTCATGCATCTCAGTGAATTTAATGCCTGCAGGCCCTTTTAGTTATTTGTGCAAGAATAGCATGCCAGTGATTACATCACTAAAAAATAGGATTGCACATTGGCTAGCAACCATTACCTGCCTATAGCTCCTCAGAAAGAGGTAGAACCTCATGAACTCCTCCTCAACCATGATGAAATAGTGATTGACGCAGTCTCATGCAGATACCATGCAGGTAACTACACTTTCTGCGAGTTCATCAGTGCAACAGGCATGCCATGTCCAAAAGACAGTATTATATACCTCTCTTCCCCATCCTCTAGTTCTTACAGTATTTTTGGCCATTCTTCCACAATGTTCCCTGAGCATGTGCATGATTGTATATAGATGTCCACTTGTGAAAGATCTATAACTTGTGAATTCTCTTCAAGTACAATGAAGCTGTTGAGGGAAAAAAAACATAAAATTAGCTCAATTACAAGTAATTTTTTAAGTTGACTAAAAGCCAAATACTTTAGCTGGTGGTGAATTGTAGAAAAACAGAAACTTTCATACAAAACATTAACTGACCAGAAAAAATGTGTCAGTGACATTGCTAAAGATATTTTCATTCATGTAAATCACAATTTGAGCTATTCCACTTCTAGGCATGTATCACAGAAGAAAACTGGCAAATAAATATATAATATATTATAATCGCAATTTCTTCTATGAAGCACTAAACACAGGAACAAAAGACTGCAAATGAGCCAAGTACTCACCAATGGGAAACAGAAGAATAAATCACAAATCCACATAGTATAAGAACTGTAGACATGAAGTAAAGTACACAATATACTGCTCACCCAGTTATCCAAGATACAATTTTTAAACAAGTAAAAGGATAGAGCAAAGAATAGTAATACACTCCATATGTTTTGTTTCACAAAGATGAAAACTTCCATTCTCATTCTCCAATACAGGATTGTAGAGTAAGCCATAAGCTAATTAAAGCACCACCCCACGTGGAATAGAATGGAATTGAAGTGGGGGGAAGAGGTTAAGTGGAAGCAAGGTTTTCCCAATAGACATTTCTTCTCTTAACACTATGGTCACACACACACACACACACACACACACACACACACAAAAATGGTTCACCCACACTACTGTAATACTAAAGTAAATAAAAATGAAAGAAACATTTTATTTCTTAGACGTCGAAACAAAATCACCCATGTCTAAAAAAAAATAATAAAAATAATCATGCTGTGATATTGTTTTCAAATAGTCCAGTGAGATTGAGATTTGGGGACGATACGCAGAAAATGCCATAGTTGAACACTGTTGAAACTAAATAACAAAGATTATGACTATTCATTGTATTCGTACTTTAGTGTTAGTGTCGGTTTGGTATTTTCCATACTAAAAGTAAGTGGGGGAGGAGATTAAGAAACATACTCAGAAATATTAACTAGGAATACCTGAGGCTAGTATTAATTTTTGTTCTGAAATGTTTTTACTTTTTAAAATCATGCAGTTATTTTATAAACAGAAACAAAGATAAGAATAATGAAACTGATATTGAAGTAGAATTTCAAGCTTTACTTTGGAGCCACTGTAACTAGGTACCCTGAATAGGGCTATGACTTCCCATTGATAGATGATTAGAGAAAGATATCTTATTTATGAAAAGAAATGTGTACAGTATGTTATTTTCATATTTAACTTTGGCTAACTTCTTGTTGTTTTTGTTTTGTTTTGCTTTATCCCAGATTCGTATCCCTGTTTGCACATTTGAACAGTAGATCTAGTCAAACTACATATTGCATAAAACATTTGGCTTCTCATTATCTTAAATGGCTCAATAATCATAAATATATTAAGGACACAAATTGCCATTAATAATGTGCATTTATGCCATATAATTTGTGTTCACTTTGATTGAAAATTCTAATAAAACTTAATGACATTTCTACCCAATAACATAAGGGGAGAAATGGCATCAACAAAGAAAAACTACTGACAAGAGGAGAAAACATGAAATTGGCCATTGCTTTTCATGGGTATGTGAGGGCAAGTTGATGAATTACAAATATATCTCATTAAAACCATTTAACATCTGTATATGAAGATTTCTACCTCTACTGCTATAATTATATTGTGTTTAATTGAAATTAACTTAAAAAACCAGAGGGAATTTTTCGCCAGACAGCTGTTGAAGGATAACTAGATAATAATTTCACCGTTGTTGTTTAATTTTCCTTCAAATATGGAATTTATTGAGCTTGTTAATTTGTTTATACTCACAAGGCAAGTATGCCATGATTACGATCTAATAATCCTTTTGTATTTTATAGAGCTTTTCTTTCATACTGTTTGACTAAATTTTAGACACATTTTCTTAACTGTCTAGTTTTTTATTTGTCATTAGGCTTTGTGAGAACTTCTCATTAGTGACATTTAGTACATCCTAGGTGGAAAGGGTCTGACACAACTCAATAGAATAATCTTAGTAAAGTTAGATACCACATGGCCCTGTAGAGACACTATCCCAGGGATCAAAGAAAAGAAAACAGTTGATGAAAAGGCAACCATGGTACCCACAGTTCCTTCTAGAAACCTTTAGATGAGTTAACCAGAAAGGAACAGATAGCCTAGGTTCAGAGAAGAAGATAGAAGGTTATCATAAATTTAATCATTTTTCCTTTATATTTTTTATGTTTATTTATTACTTCAAGTTATATCTCCATCACAGCCCCCTTCCACCACCCCTCCTGGTCCCACCCTTCCACTGTATCCTCCTTCTCCCACATATCCTACTCCTCTGGTGTGGGGTGTCCTACATATCATGCCCCCTCAGTTCAGGAGCCATATGAGGGCTAAAAGCTTCCTCTTGCATTGGGGGCCTACATGGCAGCTCCTCTAGGGTAAAGTGTCTCACTAACAAGTAACAAAGTCTATGTTCATATTCCTTTCAGTCTGTTGTTTGTAGGAGAGTTATCCTGTACTATATGGCTAAAATCCAGATATATGTGAATAGATGCTGTAGAGAGCTGCGACGTGCCGCGCCCTAAAGATGGCGCTGGTTTCCGCCTTCCACCAGCCCAATGGTGAGCGATCTCGGTGGTAAACAAGTCCATATTTGGCTAAGACTGCTGATCTGGCTTGCTTCCGCATACGTGGGCCTCTAAGATAGCACCACGTGGCTTTACTTGATTGGCTGTTCATATAGTATTTAGCCTGTGGTTTGGGTCTGCCCAGGCATTCGGAAGACTGTTTTCAAGGGACCTGAATAAACTGCTTGAGAAGAGCTTTTGCTAGTTGCGTCGTTCTTGCTGGTCGAGGTCGACGCGACAAGTGGTGGCCCATACGGGGAACCAGAAAAGACTCAGAACTCCTGCAGTCAGGGGCAGTGCACTGGTAAGTTCCCGGGGTAAATTGGGACAATAAAGTTTCGCGGAAATAACTAACAAAAGGTACAGTTTCACGGGAAACTGTGAATCGAAAGTAAATTTTTAATCATGGGATCGTCTCAGTCACATCTAATTTTTCTGGCTCTTCAGGAGCTACTTTTAGCTAGGAATTTGAAACTTAAGAAGTCAGCCCTAGAGAGATTTTTGAATGAATGTGACTCCGTGGCTCCGTGGTTTGCGGTGTCCGGGAATCTTACGGTATCCTGCTGGGACAAATTAGGCAGGGACTTGGATTTTGCTTGGGAGCAAGGTACTCTGAAGCATGGAGTAAGACTGGTTTGGAAGATGGTGAGGAGTTGTTTAGAAGATCACAGATGTTGTAAAGCAGTCAAGGAGGGAGAATCAGCCTTGGAACTGCTGCAAGGGGAAAGATCTGAGCAGGCAGACAGTGAAAAGGGAAGCAAAAAGAAGGTCCCTCTCTATCCCGATCTTAGAGATTTTAGAGATTTTGAGGACTCAGAGGGCACGGATTCTGAAGGGGAGCTATACGCTCTAATAGAACAGTTGGAGAGGACTGCTATTAGAAAAAGGGAAAAGAAAAGGTTAAAAGAGAAAGACACTTTGGCGGCAGTCGGTGTAAGTGAAGCCGTTGCCGTGGCGCCTTCAACTCCCCCTCCATACCCAGAAGCCGTTCAGTTAGATCAGCCTGTTCAGTCCCTGAAAGTAGGGAGATCTTTCTGCCCGGGGGTGTGGACACAGTAAGAACAGAATTACAGTTTGCCTATCCGGTATACCAAGATCCACAAGGGAACAGGTACGAGGAACCGCTTGATTTTAAAGTAGTTAAATCCCTTGCAGAGTCGGTTCGTACCTATGGCATTACCGCTTCTTTTACATTGGCTCAAGTAGAAGCATTAAGCAGACATTGTATGACTCCGAGTGATTGGAGTGGCCTGGCCCACGCCTGCTTAAGTCCAGGGCAATACTTAGACTGGAAAGCTTTCTTGATTGAGTATGTCACTGAGCAAGCAGCCATTAATCAGAGAAATGGAAATCCAGCCTGGGATAGAGATATGCTGCTTGGGCAGGGGAGATTTGCCAACCAGCAGACAGGATATCCCAATCAGGTTTATGAACAAATAAACCAGACAGCTATCAAGGCTTGGAAATCCCTTCCTAACAAAGGGGAAGTGAGTGGAAACTTAACTAAGATTCTACAGGGCCCCATGGAGCCCTTTTCAGACTTTGTGGTATGATTGGTGGAAGGGGCAGGGAAGATTTTTGGTGACCCTGATGCTGCTATGCCACTAATAACACAGTTGGACTATGAGCAATGTACCAAAGAGTGTCGAGCCACTATCACCCCTTACAAGAACAAAGGGCTAGAAGCCTGGATGAAAGTGTGTAGAGAACTTGGAGGGCCGTTAACTAATGCTGGTCTTGCTGCCGCGGTAGTACAGTTGACCAGATTCGTCATGAAGACCTTCCTAGGGATCCTGGTGATAATAGCAGTGATGATGTCAGGAATGACCGAGCCGAGATGGGGGATCCTGTCGATATTCCCAAAGCCGATGCCGGTCAGACATGATGCAACTGTGTTTCCACGCTTATTCAGCAGTAATAGAAGCTTAAGCTTACCCTACCTTCCCTTTGATGATCAGAAAAGCCCTATAGAGGGTAATAGAAATGTCAGCTTGAAGGGTAGTCTGTGCTTTTTAATGAGCTTCAATAGGTCAGATGATACAGAATGCATTAAATTGTCTCAGCAGTCAGCAGATTTTTTACCACAACTGAGGTTTGTGGGTAGGGGTGGTGTTTTGTTTTTGGGCAACGGTTCTCGCCTTGAAGGATGGTGGCCCACACGAGTCTCTGAACGGGACCCCCCCAGACAGCCACGCTGGGCACCTTTTTGTAGAGGATCCACAGGAGAGGAAGGACCTTTTCCCTGGACTGGATGTCAGGAGCGCAGAGCAGTTTGGGTTCAACAAGATTATTTTTCCTTTAGCCCCATGATTAGTAATATAGTGAATAAGTCTTGTACAGGAATGCTTGATATATCTACTAGGGATCCTCAGCAGACTGCCACCAATCCTTTTGATTTATGGCTTTTGTGTGGAACAAATGGTAGCTGTATGGATTTGGGACCTATACTAATGCTTGGGGGAGGAATTTATCAAAGAGGTAGTTTTTCCCTAGGGTCCGCTACCAATATGGATCTTTCTAGCGGTAGTGGCTCTGGTACTTGGAATTCTTCATTTCATTCTTACTGCAATAAGACCTTTTCAGCCTCGCCAGTGTGTCTCTGGTCCCCTTTTCTGTGGATTGTAAGTAATGGGAGTGCATCCTTGGGTGAAGAAAAGTTAGTATGCACTCCGGACACATGCTTTTATGCCCTGTGCTGGAATGCCACAGCCTTTCCTGTGGCTGTGGTGACTAGAATGCCTCGATATGTACCAGTTCCTGTAGAGGCCCCTAATACCATGATGCTATTCAGGCTTAAAAGAGATTTTGGCATCACTGCAGCTATTGTTACTGCCATCACTGTTGCTGCTGTGGGGGCTACTGCCTCAGCTATTGCCTTGTCTAGTTCTATACAGACTGCCAATGCCCTGAATAACATTTAAGCCAATGTAGCACAGGCATTGGATATTCAGACCTCTATGAATTCTCATCTCAAAGGAGGATTTATGATAGTTAATCAACACATAGATTTAATACAAGAACAGATTGATTCTCTTTGGCAACTAGCACAATTGGGGTGTGAGTGGAAAATGCAAGGTTTGTGTGTTACTTCCGTGCAGTATCGAAATTTTACAAAGGCTGCTAATCTGTCTAAGCAATTGTCAGAACTCCTCTTACAGGATTGGTCGGCTGAATTTGAAAATTTGATGAGAGAGCTGAGAGCAACCATCATCCACATCAACTCCACTCAGGTGGATCTGAGCCTGGCTACTGGTTTGACTTCCTGGATACAGACGGCTATGGATCATCTTAAGGAGTGGGCGGGCGTAGGCTCTTTGGTGATACTGATGATACTAGCCTCTCTGGTTTGCCTATGGTGCATCTACAAGATGAGAGCCACACAGAAGCGTAATGCAGCCATGATTATACAGGCCCTTGTCACCATTGAGGCGGGCCAGTCCCCTAAGGCATGACTCGCTGCCATGAAGCCTTAAATCTTCACTGAGCATAGTCCCTGCCCACTGAGGTATTCGTTCCACGGATATTAGGGTCTGGCAAGTCAATGACGGAGTTGATGGGTAAGTCTCGGCCACCTAAGACAGGGCAGTCCCGAGTGGGGAGGCTGACCCAGAGACGGGTAAGAGTTTGAGCACTGCCCTCCTACAGGCTCAGGCCCACCATGAGATCCCCAGATATGGGGATTACGAAGCCTTTCCAGGGACTTCTACCAACTTTAAAAAAAATAAAAAAGGAGGAACTGTAGAGAGCTGCGACGTGCCGCACCCTAAAGATGGCGCCGGTTTCCGCCTTCCACCAGCCCAATGGTGAGCGCTCTCGGTGGTAAACAAGTCCATATTTGGCTAAGACTGCTGATCTGGCTTGCTTCCGCATATGTGGGCCTCTAAGATAGCACCACGTGGCTTTACTTGATTGGCTGTTCATATAGTATTTAGCCTGTGGGTTGGGTCTGCCCGGGCATTCGGAAGACTGTTTGCAAGGGACCTGAATAAACTGATTGAGAAGAGCTTTTGCTAGTTGCGTCGTTCTTGCTGGTCGAGGTCGACGTGACAAGATGCCATGCATATCTTTCTGGGTCTGTGTTAGGTCACTCAGGATGAGCTTTTCTAGTCCTATCCATTTGGCAACAAATTGCATGATTTCCTTGTTTTGGATGGCTGAGTAGTATTCCATTGTGTAAATGTTCCACAGTTTGTTTGTTGTTGTTTTTTTTTTAATCCATTCTTCAGTTGAGGGGCATCTGGGTTGTTTCCAGTTTCTAGCTATTACTAACAAAGCTGCTATGAACATAGTTGAGGAGATGTCCTTGTAGTTTGGTGGGGAATCATTACATAAATCTAGATATATAACAATTCTAGTACTTCAGTGGAAACGGGAAGATCAGGCCTTCATAACCATCTTTGGCTAAAGAATAAGTTTGAGGCCAGTCTAGGCAATGTAAAACTTGTTCTCAAAACAAAACAAAAAATGTTTCTAAACAAAATTTCAATAGATGCACAGCATCTTCATCAACTAATTCCATCATATCTATCATTTTTTAGTCTAATTCTGTTTGTTCTTTTTCTGTGCATAATGACATTTTTCTGCTTTTCTCCTAATGATCTTGCTTAATGATTTTCATTTATGCCTTGGTTATTTTATTTTTGTCATACTAATTAACTAGTTTTTATTTTTTCTTTCAGGTATCAACTTATTGTAAATCAACTTGAGCTTGCCAAAACCTTAAGAACACTCAACTGTTTCTGAGGAGCGTTTAGTCTAGGTCTGCATTAAACTTACTTTTACAGTGTAGACTTCTTGGCTTTTCTTTTGGATTACAACATGCATTAATCACACTAGGTAGATGAAAATGACCTTGAACTCCAATTGCTCTACCTCATAAGTACTAGGATGACAAGTGAACATCAATATTCCCAGCCTTATGTTCAAAACTTAAAGTGAAAAAGCAAATGTATAAAAGAAATGTGAAAAATGTGAAAAGACCTACATGCAAATTCTGAACCTAAAGACAGAACCTAAGGGCAGAAGGACACACTCTGAAAATAGAAACACAAAAAAGCAGAAAGGAGGACAATAATTAAGCAAAGTATCAGCAAAACATGAGACTGGATAAAATACATAAATATAATGAAAAGAAAGACAGAGGAAGATAGGGCTGAAACATTCTAAGAAACGATGTCAATCAGATTTCCAGACCTGGTAACCTATACAGCCCAATGGACTTCAGGCATGATAAACTGACACCAATGTATCATGATAAATTCCTATAATCTAATAGTAAAGTGAAAAGTATAAAAAAATAAAAGATGCAAAATGCATACAGAAACAATAGTAATAATCACCTCCAGAATTCTTGTCCAAAACAACATGGAAATACAAGGGGAAAAACTATTTTAATGCTAAAAAGGAACATCAAACCTGTCAACCTAAGGTTCAATATTTATTGAAAATATTCATTACATATAATGGTGAGCTTTCAGGTTTCACCTTGGAAGTGAGTGGGCAGTTGGCAAGAGAGTTGACCCATGATGACAACAAAAAATCCTAGAGAAACATGCAAGTTAATAACACCCCATGAACCAGAGAATAGAGGCTTTCAGGCAAATAAATAATCAGAAATCCAGTGAGTCACATCATCTAAAGTCAGCAACAAGGCCTGGGCATTTGTCTATTGGGCTGACAAACACTGTATATGCAGTGAGAATCTTTAGCTACATTATTTTCTAAGAATTGATACAGGCTATGTGTGAACTACCAGGAGAGTGTCTGGTTCCTGAAGACCTCACACATGGGTGCTTCCCTCACTTCTTGACAACTTTCCTGACAGGAACCTTGCTTGAACCCAAAGGGAAGATATGAAGAGTCCTGAGAAACTATTGCTTAGTGTAGGTCTTAAGAAGGAACAATGAAAAAAAAAAGAAAGAAGAAGAAGGAACAGTGGTGATCAGCAACACCACTTCCTAACTTCCTAACACCTTTCCTTCATAAGATTATGCATCTGCCACCATGGAAAACCAAACGAGAACTGTGTCCTTGTCTCCTCTAATGAATAAAGATATTAATCTGAAGAATTCATGTATCAGTACTGTTTCCTGGGGTTACTATTGAAAATCTATGTAATACTTCAGATGAGAAGAAATTGAGGGAATAAACTCTGTCCCCAAGGAAGGGACAGAAGTGTGGATCACTTTTCACATGACATCTTGAGACCAAGACCATGCACTTTCACAATGCCTGCTTAAGGCAGCATGAGCTAGGTCATTACACTTTCTCCCTGTAGCTAGTCATAGAGCACCGTTTATTTAGTAGGGGGGTGCTGTGGGAAGCAGACTTCTTCCAAGGCACAGTAGGAAAGGAAGATGTAAAGTAATATAAGCAAATGTTCATTCACAGAAATTAAGTCTTTAGAGCAACAATGAACAACCTAACTCCTGGAAGATTTATTAAGGCAAAGGAGAAAAAAGAGTGGGCTCATCTTCAAGCACAAAAACCTAAACCTCCTCAAACATTCTCACCTTCCTCATTATCTTTGTCTTATGCAATGCTTTTGGTTTTGTCAAAAAGTAGGCTGTACACAGAAGGCCAAGAAACACAGTCTGAAGAGACACAGAAGTGATTAGAGCTACATTCAGATATGACACAGGAGACACAACAGTAACACAGAGAACATAAAATGATATCTATGTTTAAAATGCTATTAAGTTCTAATGCTGTGGGTCTCTGCATTAGAGAGGGTGTACCCAAGGGCAGTTCATACTGACATGGGAGCATTTCTGGCATCTAGGGTAGATTTCAGAGATGCTGAAATTTCCAGGTGGCTCTCCCTTTGCCTAACATATTGTCTCTCTCGATATGTAAGCTCTTCACTCCTGATCCAGCACCATCCTGCCTGCCTGCTGCCTTGCTCCTCATCAGCTCTTAATCCTTCCAAAATAATTCTACCAACTAGGGACCAAGCATTCAAATATGTAAATTTATAATGGGGTTGGGGAGTACATTCTCATTCAAATCATCACAGAAAGAATGATTTACACGTCTATAATGCTAAATGGAAAGAAATGCCACAACAAGATATCATACTTATAATATGAGGCAGAAATAGTATCTCAGAGAAACTGAAGGAATTCTGTCACTGGGAGTGATCTGCAGAAGTAAGTTCTTCAGGCAGAAGAAACACAAGGCTGATTAAACTTAGCAGCTTTAAATGTCACCTGTAGGGTTGATCCATATTACTGTCCTCGATTATATAGAATATATCTAGAAACCCAGAGTTCCCACCCCATTCAAAAGTAAATTTTTTCATGTTTCCAAGCCTTTTAACAAAGGCCAGTTCTCCCAGGGATGCATAAGAAGGCCTTCTCTGAGAATTGCTCAGAAGAGCATTGCAGAATTACTGACAACTATCTTGGGAAGGATATTTTAGCATACACATTCTCCCAGACCTCATGACTGTAATTCAAAAGAGCTTAAAACTGATTAGCTTTTAACTAACTCTCATATTCATTCTCCTTCAAGATTTATTGAGAGTTTACTATGCACTCTTAAATCTAGCAATAAAATATGAATGAACCATCATCTTCAAATGTGTCAAGTATGAGTATCTAGGGCTGGTCTTATTATGTGTTGGGCGCTTCATGGCTTACTCCCCACAGTCAATGTGCAGCTATCAGTGGGTTTGAAAATCGGGATTTCAATTTGTGTATATCAAGGTTATAATTCTCTGTAATACAACTACCTTGAGATTTCTAGTACAGGAACTACATAAACTAGCATAAAATACTACCAGGAATGTTTCTTGAAGCATTAGTTCGGTCAATTACTTTGGCTCTGCATTAGTAGAAACACAGGGATATCTCTGAAAGGGCACTGGAATTAATGTTGTTGTCTTCCCTCTATGGTAAGTCAAAACCAAGAAAGTCTCTCCTTTTTATTTATTTATTTTTTTTTCTTCAAGTTACATCTCAGTAACAACCCCTCCCTATTCCCCCTTCCTATCCCGCCCTTCCACCCCCTTCCCCCCAGAAGTTTCCCCTTTCAGTCCAACAGATGGTTCCTTCTCTTATAACAGTAAATACTATACAAAACAATAGATATAGATATGCCACATTTATGAGAGTTAAATGGCCCAGTATACCTTCCCAATGTCCAGTTTATACATATTTGGCCCCTGACTTTAACATTCTACTATCTAACCAACTCCATGAGTTTAAAGGTCTATATGTGACTCAACATTCATACTATCTTGCAACACACTTTTAAGAGTATCTTCTTAGATCTATAACACCCTCTTGATTCCTAAACAGTTCAAAATTTAACTATGAGACTCT
>CAJQZJ010032698.1:398435-457042 GCA_907164525.1 Lophiomys imhausi | reverse complement strand
GAGTCCTCTCTTTCCTCTATACCTATAATTCTTAGGTTCCGTCTTTTCATTGAGTCCTTGATTTCTTGGATGTTGTGGGTGAGAGATTTTTTAGCCTTCTCATTTTCTTTGGATGTTGTACTGATTTCTTCCACTGAATCTTCCATGCCTGAGATCCTGTCTTCCATCTCTTGCATCCTATTGTTGATACTCACATCCGTAGTTCCCGTTCTCTTCTCTTGGTTCTCCACTTCCTCTTTTAACTCTGACTGTGTTTTCTTTATTGTTTCTATTTCTATTTTCATGTCTTGTATGGTTTTGTTCGTTTTGTACATTTCCTTCTCCAGCTTGCTTGTTTTTGTATGAAAATCTTTCATGGCTTTTTCCTTTTCCTGTTCAAGCTCTGTCACCTTGGCTTGGAGCTCTTTAATGGTGTTGTTCCTTGTTTTGATTTGTAGAATTGTGGCTTCTTTGAATTCCTTCATAGATTTAAGTTCTTCTTGCAGGGACTCTATCACTTTCCATAATGCAGAATTGTCGATGTTTTCATGTGTTTCTGTTGGTGTGTCGTCATCCGAATTGGATGAGCTAGGATGATTCTGCTTTGTTGGAGTCATAATTCCTTGATTTCTATTTTTTTTTGACCTTTCGCCATTGGATGCGTTTAGCTGTCTGTTTTCTGTGCTTGGAACCACAGTGGATGATTTGGTGCAGGGGACGAGTTACTTGGCTACCTGTCATTGCTTACAGGGGGATTTCAAGGTCACTGTGGTTTTAAACACCTGAGGCACTGTGATCTGGTGCAGCCTATTCCCAGGTTGTGAGTAATGGACCGGGATTGTTTCACTGCTCCCAATTCAGACTTCCCTATGTTTCACTCTGAGTTATCAGACTGTAATGGTTCTGATAGTATGGGCCTGTGTGCCCAGGCACAGATTCTGTGGGCTTTGTTTGTCGTCACGGAGCCTGACAGGGTCTGGCTCCACACCTAATATGTCTGGATTTTCCAGGATACAGCTATGGACCCGATTTCTGGTTTCTCTCTGGGCTTCTCACCACAGGGCTGGACTCTGTGCCTGATTCCCTTCCTGTCTGTGCCACCACGGGTCCCGTGGGTACCCCAAGTCCCGGATCCTCTGGCTGCCTGAGTGGACCTCTCATCCCAGCAGCTCAGCCGTGGGTGCATGGATCCTTGGCCCCGCCCACGCCTGTCTCTCTCCCCCGATGACCTGTCGTGGGGTCGTGGGGATTTGGCCCTGCCAGCCGTGCTCACTCCCCAGCTGCGCTACCGTGAAGGTGCGGGATTCGGCCCCTCCCGCCCGCCTTTGTGTTCCCAGCTTCCTGCGCTCTCTTGGAACCTCCCGCCCTCCGCTTCACGAGCGGCTGCGGACCACCCGCTGAGCCCCCTGTTTGTTCCTTGCTAAGCCTTCCACTACCTGGCAAAGTTTTTTAAGTGGGTATAAGTTCAACCTGATGTGTGGGGAGCCCAATAGGCCAGCGATCTATGGCCAAGTGGACCCTGATTCTGCCTGCTGTAAGTTGGGATCGATCTTACCAGGCGCTTTTCCAAATGGGAGTTCCCGAATCCCAGGTTTAGTGGCTGTGAGAGATGGGGAGAGCCTTGCCCTGGGACTTTTAACAGTCCCTTGGGAGCTGTGAGTGTTCCCGGGGGGGGGGGTCTAGCCCCTCCGGTTTTTGCACAGTGCCCAATAACTCTGTGTTTTTTATGGCTCTTTTTTCCCTGCATTCAAAATGCGTCAGTGTAGGTCGCCGCCATCTTGGCTCGCTGATCAGAAAGTCTCTTCTTTATACCTGTAATGAAACTAGAAATCAATAAGACCAGATAAGAAACTTGAACAAAGGAAGAATATTTACAGCTATGAAAGTCAAACCTGAGCAAAACAATAGCAATATAGCCTGTGCCCGCCTCAGAACTGTCAATTTTCTAAATCAATTCATCCTATAGAACAACCATTGCTGTTACTTTAGATGTAGCAATCTGTGATCATGTTTTAAAAACTCATTCTAATCTTCCAGAATTATACCAAGATGCTTACAGATGTTTGCATGTTGTCTGGGTTGGTCTAAATATTTGGAAGGAATGGGTGATGGTCAGGGCTATGGATAAAACAAAGTTGGCTTTGAGTCCATGATATGTTTATAGGAGCAAGTCATGCCACAACATGATATTTAAAACAGTAATAAATTAGAGGGTGATATGGGATATGTAGAAGTGCATTAGTGAGATTTCCATCTCATGGGTTATTGGAATTGAGCACTAATCAAGCAAAATTTGCCTCAACATATGCAAGTTGTGGGCTGTCTTTTACCCATTACAGAAATAAGAACTCAATTGATGCATTAAGGAAGTTATTGTTGTTCCTTTCAAGAGACATTTTCTTCTTCACTAATTGTGTTCTTGAATGTGGTTGCATATTGTCATAGGCTTACAGGTTTCTTAAAAAAAAAAAAAAAAAAAAGATGTTCTCATTGAACAGAGTAATCTCTCTTTTCCATGCACGCTTCAGTACAGCATCTGAATTAAAATTCACCAAAACTTCCAGGTAGTGTTGTATGGCTCTTTGTTTCCAAAGGTAGTGATGAAAGGGTTTGCCAATTAGGCCATCTGTCCCAGCTCAGGGAGGTAGGCAATGACTCAAGATGGGAAATGCAAAGAATTACATAGGGACTAAAACTCCTCCTGCTACTCTCCTGGCCTCTGTCACTAAGCTCCTGCTGCCTGTGCCCCTGCTCATGTTGCACAGGTGTGTTCCCAGCTTTTCTCCACTGTTCTGGTAGGACATGTCTGGGGTGTGCTTGCCCTGGAATCCCTGTGGCTGCTTCTACTCTCCTTCAAGGTTTTGCTTAGGATATTCAAAGGCTGTCTCCCTTGTTTCCTAGGCTCCTTATTCATTCCCATTCATTTTGTTCTTAAATGTGTACCATGTAGTACTAAAATACTATCTCTCATACTTGCTGACTTTTCTTTGCCTAACATAGGATGATAAAATTTAAAAGAAATGTAAAAGCAAGAATTTTTTATCCTCAGCTCTTATTTGCTGACCTCTAAATACGTGAAGAATACAAGTTGGTAGGGGATACTAAATACTTAAATATTGAATGAGTAAATGCATCCTACTTGAATGATTAGTACTAGTTCTAAGCTTTCAAAAAACAAAGTGATTATGATATAAAAGAACATCAAGTGCTTGGAGAGCTGGCTCAGCAGTTAACAGCACTTAATACTGTTATAGAGGACCCTCATTTGGCTCCCAGCAACCATGTGATGGCTTATAATATCTATTTCTCCATTTTTGGTGCATTCAAACATCCTCTTCTGGCCTCATGAGATACCAGGCAAATGCAGGGTACAGATGCATGCATGTAGGCAAAACGCTCATACTCATAATGTTTTTGAAACTATAACTTAAATAAGAATAACAGACTAAGGGATTCTGTGCAATCAAAATCAAATACTGAAAAATTACCTAGCCTTGAAAACCTTGCCGCCATGGAGAAAGGACATGTAAAGATAACTCATCTTTATTAAGTAAGGAGGAAATAATGAGGGGTAGGGGCAAGTGAGAGTGATGGTAGCAAGAGAGCATGTCAGGACCTGGAGGATTTGCAGTTTGACAGATGAGTAACTGAGATGGAGCTGGGAAAGAAGAGGGTCTAGCTGGGTAGCACAGTTACCAGCTTGGACATCAGCCTGCAGGCATAGAAAACTGTTAAAGGGATTCACAAATCGAAGTGACACAATGGGGTCTATTTAAGCATGGTCTTTCTGGCTGCAGGATGAAAAATAGGCATGAAGTGACCAAGGTGAAAGAATAAAAGTTTTGTTTGAAGCAGTAAACAAGTGGCCCAGGTAAAGAGGGAGTTCTCTCTGACTTAGCACATGGAAAGGCAGAACTTCTCAGCTTCCACAGCATGCCCTGCCCAGAGATTGCCCTAGAACTCAGGTAAGATTATTTTACTGTCTTCACATAAAAGATCAATATAGAGCAAGAAAGGGGAAATGGCCACTTAATGTTGCAGTTTCAGAAATGCTTCATTATGTCTCCAACTGAGTGGCTCTCATATAGCCTTCAACAGATGTCAGGTAGGAGGCAGGCAAAAACATAAAAACAAGTTGCAGCTTGGAATGCCTTAGTTAACTGGCACCTTGATCCTGGAAAAAGTCTGCTTATATTTTACATGACTAAAAGGCTATATTGGGATTTTCAGAGTACAGTAGCAAAGACAATCACCTCTGTTTTTCAACTAATTTTGACACATATTCATGATCACAATGAACCAAAAACACAAGCCAGATATCCTCTGTGTGCCCTTCGTAAGGCATGCAATAACATGCAGCTTAGGATAGGATGGTAAGTACTCTGTGGATTCAAGATGGGAACAACCACCTGCCAGCATATAACATTCAAGTGGGGGTGTTGTGAAGCCAACCCCATGTACCCAAAGTCCCCACACCAAGAGAAAACCTACCACCTGAAATCACATCCTATCCAAACTGATCTTATTTTGTTACAGACAAAAATGCTGAAGACATTTCCATCTTCCTGAGTCCTATGAAAACATAGCTAAACTTTTGGTTTTTAAAAGGGTAGAGAAGAGGAAAAGATCAGAACATGTTAAAGGGAAGAGAACAGAACAGGTCTAGAACATTGAAAGATGACTTTACAAGACTTAGCCTTTGTGTCAGCTCATGTCACATTCACTCTGGACTTAACATATATTTGCCTTAAATATATTTGCAATAGAAAATACAAAACAATTAGAACTAGTGAGAGGCAGGCAGTGAAGCAGGAAGAACAGTGGGTTGGAGCCAGTGCTGCAACAGTGACCATGGACCAGTGGTCCTCCTAGGCTTCCATTCCCTGGAAGTCAACAGAAGGTTCCTGTGTCCCTGAACGTAGGAGTTTGTTCTTCAGATTCATATTGGAAAAGTTATAACGATGATGCAGAGAGTACCCACAGACTGCCCACCCACCCATCCCCCTATTGTGGATAACAGAGTTGTATTGATAGTAACTAGCTAAACTCCATGCCTTACTCAGGCTTCCTTAGTTTTCATCTGTTACTGACTTTCTATGCCAGGAAGCCATCCATACAGCAGCAGGTCTCTTTCTGGATGTGCTTGAACATGAATTTCTCACTTGTCAGTTTTGATGCTTATGGATGTTTTGGAGGCTGGTGTGTTATTCTCGTTTGATTCCCTGATGATCTCCTCATAATTACACAGAAATTGTAACTTCACATGGGGGAAGATCACAGAGCTAAGGTACACTTCTTCCCATCTTTGCCAAGCTGTACTCTGAACATGGACACTATATGCAGCCTGCATTTAGGAGCTGGTATTTGTGTTCAGAGTTCCTTATTGGCACTGTAGGAATTCAGAGGATGCTTGGGTTATAGCTCTGTGCTAATGGGCTTGCCTAGCATGCAGGAGGCTCTGGCTCCGATCTCCAAGACCAAATGAAGACAAAGAAAAAAGAATGAAGTGAAAAAGTTTGCCTTTTTTTGTCTTTTCTGTTGCTGCAAATAAAGATTTTACAATATTGTTGTGACAGTCTCTTTATGCCATTAAAACTGTCCAAGTACTCCACAGTTCAAATAATTCTCCTGCCTTAGGCTTCCTAATAGTTACAACCACAGGTGTGTACCACTATTCAGAAAAGATTTTTGTTGGATATCCAGTGTGTATTTTCTAAATAAAGGAAATTATCAAATTCTTTGGAGCGTCACTGAAAAGGTAAGTAAGCTTTCAGCATAGGAAAATTGACACCCTCTGCACCTGTAAATTACTCCATTGGTATTTATATGGACTTGTGTGTGTGTATTTTACTGTTTAATATAGTATTCCTGAGTCAGGCATAGTGACACATACGCCATTAATCCCAGCACTCAGGAGGCAGAGGCAGGTGGATCTCTGTGAGTTGGAGGTCAGCCTGGTCTATAAAGTGAGTCCAGGACAGCCAGGGCTTGTTACACAAAGAAACTCTGTCTCAAAAAACCAAATATATATTACTTTTGTTTTTGTTATAGTTGTTTGTCTTGCCCTGGCATTTGGAAGTTTTGGTAGGTATTGTGTCCAGCTGATAATTCTGGGGTTGCTAAATTGTATTTGAATACTTCATTACTTCCTGTTGCTACAAGGTTTCCTGACCGTTCATTCTTTCCAGCCCCAGTCTTAAAATCAACTGTTTCTCCAAGAGCACTAGCCCTTTTACAGGGGAATGTTAGGAAGTTACACTTGTGCTCCAGCTGTCCTCACTGTCTTTGTGGTATCCACCCTGTTACTACTCACCACTAACTGGTAAGGGAAATATATGTGTACATCAATTCACATATGTGCACCTACATGTAGGGAGTTGTGGACCATGCCTTTTCTGTTTGCAATGCAGTGTAGGATTGTGAACCATGCCCTCATGGGACCTGATAACCAGGTTGAGATTGAGCAAAACCTGGGCCCCAACCAAGGTTGACCGGTATGTGAGAATGTTCTCTCCCTGTTTTTTGCCAGCCCTAAGGGCATATAAATAGCCTGAGCTTTGGCTACAGGTAAAGAAGAATCATGTAAACAGGCCCCCTGTTATCTCCCTTATGCAAACAGAGTATCTGAATTTGGCCAATCCTGAGCCCACGTCCAAAGAAGCCCCTACTGCCTACAAACTATCTATTCTTTGATAATTCGCTTAATAAAGGTCACCATTTGTTTTCACCTAAGAAAACAGAGGGTTGTCTTTATTTCAGAGAACTGTGGACTGGCTCTGCCAGGCTTTACTCTCATCATTAGCTGCTGCTGACGCCGCTGTTCCTCCTCCAGCTGGTGCCTATCGCTACCACCGTTGTCTGGAGCTCAATGGAAGCCAAGGCCTCACTGGCCATCTCGGGGTGCTTGGCCAGGCTCAGACACCTGCCCCACAACACTTCCTGCTTGGGCAGCCCACTGTATACTGCCTCCTGTGCCTGCCTCTTGCTCCCCACGCTGTGCTGTCACTAGAGTCTGAACTAGGCTTATAGCTGTTTTAATGAACAGCTTATACTAAAAGAGCTGAAACACTTTATTACAGAAGGATTTTTCCTCTGTCTGTCCTTTTTGGAGCTGTAAAGCTTATCTGCCCACCCAAATCATAGAAAGTGGGATCTGGAGTCCCTGCCAAAGTGAGATTCACTCACTTTTAGCTGTTGTGTGAACCTTTTCATCCCCATTCAATTGGCCCTGACCTCTGGCAGAGAATTGGGATCTGGCAATCCAGAAAGGAGACGAACAACACCTACGCACAAGTATTTCTATGTGTTCCAATCTGATTATATATTGGGATAACTCCAGCTCATACTCATATCCCCAACTCTATTACAGTAAATACTTCCTGAGCTTGTCTTCAACAGTGAGAAAACTGGCTCATGCATACATTTCATCTTCTGAAATGTTGTGAAGATGTAGATAAGCTTTTGCTGTTTTAGGTTCCAGGTGGCCTTATTTGAATGGGTTTGGAAGAGCTGGCAACATTGAAAGTAGCCTTACAGTTCCTCAGAGTGTTTGTGCACACACTGCAGCCCCCCAGTGCTGGGAGTACTTGATTCTCTCCCAACCTTACTAAGGTCACAACCTTCCCCATCCCTCTCAGTAGTATATTTTAAAACATTATTTCTAAATTCCAGCCTTCCTTTTGCCATCACATTCTAAACCCATCCTTCATCCGGCCAATCTTTAAATATGTTATTTTAGACTTGTTTTGCTTTTTACTATACGAAGGCGTTCTGTGTTATAAAGTTCTTTGGTTTTGACAAATGCCTAATGTTCTGTGCATATAATGAAAGTATGCTACAAGGTTTCAGAGCTCTAAAAGTTTTTCATGTCACCTGCTCAGTTCCCCATCTAACATGCCTGTTAACTATTCATCCTTTTCATGCCCTATAGTTTATACTTTCAGAATATCACACACTTGGGATCATAGAATACTCAGTCATTTGAGACTGCCTCCTATCCTTTAGTGATATGCAGATTTCATCTAAGAGTTCTGGAGTTTTCCAATTCTTCCTATCACAACTATAAATGAAGCAACCATAAACATCTGTATAAAACTTGTCATGTAGATCTAGATTTCTAACATATTTGATTAAATGACTCATAGTTCGATTGCCAGTTCATAAAACTATGATGTTTTGATTTTTAAAAACCCTGCCAGGCATTTTCAGAAGTGGCTTCAGGATGCTGCAGTACTTCCAATGACGAGTGGCTGCTGTTATGCCACATCTACCCCAGTGTACCCGGCTATGTTGGTAGTTCACACATAGCGTATTTTAGAAAGCCCTGTGGTGTGATCTCAGTGGTACCGCATTTGCAATTCCTAAATGATGCAAGGTGTTGCGATTTACACAGGTGGTACCAGCTGGTGTGTGGGCTATCTGCTCATTATTCTCTCTTTTTAGTTGGTTTGGCTTTTCTTGTTGTCTCATTTTAGTATTTTTTTCCATGTGTCTTAAATGTACGTCATTCAATGTGTAAGAGTTAAAGAAATACTTTATTTCCGTATATTTCTTGTCTTTTCTTTTTCTATCTTTCTTTCTTTTTTTTTTTTTTTGTAGCAATGTGACTCATGGGTCCATATATTTCCAATATGCATTAAATGCAACCTTTGTTTCCTTCCTGTGTTAGAACATCCTTTTTCTTTGTGATTAAAACACAGACCCAGAGACATATTGGCTTATATATATTCTAGTAGTACCATTAGTAGTTTGGGTTTTATATCCAAGTCTATAATATATCCAATTAATTTGTGAAAGGTCTCTCTTTATGTTCAGATATTTGCATTTGCATCAGTACTATTTACTAAAAAGGCTGTCTATTGAATGATCTTTGCTTGATTTTAAATATATAAATGTTATTGTCTCAGAACCCTGAGTTCTGTTCCACCCATCTATTTTTTCTTCATTTCTAACTAGCTTTAATATAATTCTGAAAGATAGGTAGTGTGGATCTTTCAAGGGTTTTTTCCTCTGAATTTTTCAGTTGCCTCAGGTCTTGATTTACCCACCACACCTTTAGAATAAGTTTTGGTAATCTATAAAATACTTTATATGAATTTTGTTGACATTGTGCTTTATGTATAGATATATAGTTCAATTTTGGGAAAAGCTGAACTGTATACAGTATTGATGTCCTGATACTTCTTACCAATGAATATAAATATATATTCTTATTATTATATATTTGATTTCTTTTGTCAGTTTTATAGATTTTCACATATAGACCCTTTCCATAATTTATGAGATTCATATCTAATATATACTTAGGGTAAAGTACACAGCAGCATTTTTAAAATTTCAAATTGCAATATTTTAATGCTGATATATGGTGAAGCTCCTGAAGAATGCAAATTGACTTTTTATTGGTCTAAACTTTCTACATAGACAAGCATGTCATTTCAAATGCTTGCTCTTCAACATTTACCCTGTCTTGCTGTTCTATCAAGAACTCCCAGAGCACTGTTGCATAAAATTGAGGCAGGGTAACCCTCATTCCTAGCTCTTTATATTAATGGGAAAGCATTTAGCTTGTCATTGTAAGGATGATACCAGCTGTATATGTCTGGAAATAATTTTTCATCATGTTCAAGATCTTTCCAATTCTTGTTTCATGGGATTTTTTTATTGTGGATGAGATTGGGGTTGGTTAAATGCTTTCTGTGGATCAATTGGAATGATCAAGTGGTGCTCTTCCATTCTTGAGGTAGTTGAACATACTAGATAAATTATTGATGCAAAATTAAATCCTATTGAGCCTAACGATCTTATTGACCTTATTGATCATGACTTCTAATTCTTTTTCAACCATAATAGATTTGACTGAAAACCATTTTGCTGAGAATCTTGGATTAATGCTCATTAGAGATATTCATCTCCAATTTTTCTGTCTACATTCTTTTTAGTGTTAAATTATGCTAGCCTGATGGAACGAATTAAGAAATATCTTCTCTACTTATAATTTTTAAAAGAGATAATAGAAAAATTACCTCACTACTTCCTTAAATGTTTGGAGCTCAGAAATGAAATGATTTTGACCTGATTTTTCTTCTTTATAAGGTTATTTTTACTTAAATATTTTAATAGATATATATTTTCTCTGTTTTTCTATTTCTTCACATATACATTTTAGAAACTTGTTTATGCAAAACTTCTATGATTTTAATACATGCTGTCTTGTTTGTATTTCTCATGGTATTCCTTTGTTATCCTTTTAATATTCATATGATAAGCAATGTTAACCTCACTTTCCTTTCTAATTACAAAATTGTGGGTTTTTTTCCTTTGTTTAATTTACATAAACTTGTCAACTTCATTTTTTTAATACCTATGTTTTGTTACTGACTTGTTAAATTGGTTTCCTATTTGTAATTTTATTGATTTCTATTCTATATTAATTCTTCTTTTATCTTTACCTTAAGTCATTCTCATTTCTTGAGGTAAATGTTTAGATTATTGATTTTAGGTCTTTTCACATTAAATATATTCATTTAGTAGTATAATTTTCTTTCTAAGTCTGATTTCCCTCAAAATTATGATAAATTATATTTTTTCTTTTCTTAATAATTTTAAATTTTCTTGAATTGTTTATTATTTTAACATTTTGTTCTGTGTACATTGATATTTTTCACTCCTAATACCTGTTTTTATCATTTTCTCAACTGCAGAAATCCTTCCTTTCAGCAGGAGCCTCCTATGTTATTAACCACTGAGTTTAATTATGATTGTTTACATACATATGAGTGGGCCATCCTTCCCTGGGTCATGGACAATTTACCAGTGGTTACATTACTGAAGAAGGAAACATATTATCTTCCAGCACTTACTAATTCCCTATGAATCAGAGAACAGTGGAGCCTCAGGGCACATCTTTTACTCCTGTTATTCAGAAGTATATTCTGTAAACTGTCTTTGGAATTTTTATTATTTCTATGTTATTTTTATCATATTACTGATTTCTAGTTTCATTCCATTGAAATTTTTTTAAAGCTTTCTATGATTTCCATAATATTTAGAATTTGGTAGGATGTCTTTTATGTTCCATAATTTTGTATCTTCTGTAAATTTTGTCAAGAATTCCTAAAAATTGGAATAAGAGTTTATTTTGCTGTGAATGAGTATTCTGTAAATATTAATTAGATCAATGTGATTGATATTTTCTTTGGATCAACTGCTATACTTTCTCTCTACTTAAGTTACTGGAATAAATAGTGTCACCATCGCCCACTACTACTGGATTCTTGTTTTTCATGTGCAATTCTGGTGGTCATTTCTCATGTTCAATTGCAACTGTTAGATTTACAAACATGCCAACTGATCTGTTACTTGGTAATGCATGACTAACATTTTGACAATGCAAGATGACATTATCATCTGCAAATTTCACACTGGAAAATTGTGTGATAGTCTTACTTAAAAAAAAAAAGAACTATAGAAATGGTCCCGGGGCGGGGCGGGGGGGAGACCAATCTTATGTTTTTAGTAAGATTACCATTTTGTGTTGGGCCAGACATGATCAAAGTAGCAAACTGGCTGCAGTTGGACATGCTTAAAATTGTTCTTTATCCATGATAATTTTGACTCTACTGAAGTGTGCTAGGTCTAAAGTTAACATTGCTAACTTCTGTGTTCTTTGACTTATCTTGGAAATTTTACTCATCATTCAGTAAACTTTAACTTATATGAGTCTTCAAACTCAAACTACGATCATGCATACAACATTCAGTCATTCATTACCTGGTCATTTTCTTTCCAATCATTGACTTTTGAGGATACAAGAACCATTATCTATTTACCCTAACTAGGGCACCATGGAACTACCGAAACTAAAACAAAACAACAAAGACAACAAAGTCTATTCCATTCAAGTCCATCTTTTTGAACAAGTGCGTTTGTTGACATTATTAACATGAATATATGAAACAAAGGCAGTTCCATTACCTAAAACACAACTCAACATGGGTGATGGCTCATGAAAGGTGCATACCTGGAGTTCTCTGCCCAACCTGCACATGCCTCACTGGAGAGTCTCATTTCCATGTCACTTACCACTCTTACTATGTTGAGAAGCAGCCATGTGAGTATTGTAATTTCCTCAGTTTCTTGGGCCTTGTAAATTTTGTTAACTTCCTGAATGTTATGAGCTTCCTTAAATAGCTACACAAGAGGTATTTGATTCATTAATGGAATACCTCCCTGACAGTGGGGCCATTACATTTTATCATCTAATTAAATTGTGGCTATTTCTGTTTGTTATATATTTCATGATGTTTAAATAATGTTTATATTATCAAATGAGATAATCTTAACATATGTATGTATATAGGTCTGCTTTGTTTTCTGTTCTTGTAATTTATATATGTATACTACACTAAGAGTATAACAAGAATTTCTTGTAAAGTGTGTTACAGAACAGACCTGTTTGTGATACATTATTTCAGTGTTTGATTATGAGAAGGATTCTCTGCTTTTACCTTGATTGTAATTCTAACAACTCCTTAGGTAATATGTTTTTCCCTACTTATATTCTGTTATTGTTGTTTTCTCCAGTTTTTTTTTTCTTCTGGTACATGATGAGACTTGAGGAGACATTTGTAGCTACTACAATATCTTGCATGGTTCCTCAGCCTCTTGGATCTGCATTTTAGTACCTATGGTTGGATAGAAAGGAGGTAAATAATTCTTCATTTCTCTGTTTTTATTTCTTATTATCTTCTTGGAAACCTTCTTCAAACTTCCACCTTTCTGCTTACCTTATCTGTGTGCTCTTTCACCTCAATCACTTTTTTTTATTAGATCCTTTTGAGTACAAATTGCTTTTTTTTTTTTTTTTTTTGGTTTTTCGAGACAGGGTTTCTCTGTGTAGCCCTCACTGTCCTGGACTCACTTTATAGACCAAGCTGGCCTCGAACTCACAAAGATCTGCCTGCCTCTGCCTCCCAAGTGCTGGGATTAAAGGATTAAAGGGAACCATTACTTTCACTGAGGAACTCACTCCTACACAAATGGCACTGGTCCATTCATGACAGTAGAACATAATGACATAATGACTTATTCAAATGTCTATTGCTTAACCCTACAACAGCAAATAACAACATGAACTTGAGTGAAAACTAATGTTTAAAAAATAGTAAGTATATTTTTAGCAAACCCATTTTTACAAAAGAGCCATAACATTTGTGTATTCATGGCATTTCACTCCTACATGTACTGGTTAAAGAAACCCTGAGCTTTGTGAACTGGGATATCTGTATAAAAATGAACAAAACTGTAGATTTGTAGCAGTGAAAAGCCAGAAAAAAATTTAAATTTCCATCAGCAGCAGACTAGATAAATTGTAACACACTGTAGAATGCAATGTTACAAAGCAATGAAAAGATTGGTGTACAATCATGGGCATTAACATAGATCCATCATAGATGTGTAATTTTGAGAAAAATAAGCAAGCCACAAAAGAATACTTAAGGCAGGATTCCATTCATATGATTTTCAAAAACAGGCAAAATCAAACATCTCATTCTTTAAAAATTCATGCCTAAGTGATAAAATCATATTTACAGAGAAAGGGGGATAGGATTACAAATGTCAAAGCTAGCTCAAGGGAAATTGTGGGAAGATACAAATGAGGATCAGAATAGAGCAGTTGTCCTTGTGGCAGTAGAAATTTCATATTTTAAACTTATCCATAGTTATACACGTATTCAGATCCTTATTTTTTTATTTAAATATACCTATGTTATTTATGTTTTTATGCTATCTTTCTAATTAATAGGATCCTTATTAGACAGTAAAATAAGTAATAACACTGGACCATTTGGGGGCATAAACAGTATTGTGTGCTGGTAAGACAGTATAAATTTCAAAAGTGGGGGAAGGGTCAGAGTAAAATTTGGAAAGTGGGTTCTAACCAATGTGAATTGGTTTAGAATTGTTCTTATCCAAGAACATGGAGTCACTCTGTGGCAGGTGGGAGAAAGCAATAGTTTCTGAAAGGCAGCATGATATGACCATGTGCTTGTATCACAGATGCTGGAAGAACACACAACGATACTACTTATCATACGGGGGAAAAACAGAGAAAATACTTTGTATTCCTATTCATGGATTAAAGAGTAACTCTTAGAAAATCAGATGCTTCAGAAATATAGTATAATTTACAAGAACACTGGGAAAAAATACAAAACTTTATCAAAAAATCTATATATCTAAGAATCCTTTAAGGAGCCAGATAAAGAGATCTCAGTGTTATAAAAACAACTAAAATAGGTTAATATACAAAAGTAAAGGAAGGACGTATGGTTGGGGAAATTCCAAAGATTTAAATATTTTCTTAGAGGGTTCCCCTTTCTGCAAATCTCACAGACCCAGTGATGGATTGTGACAGGAGAATCCTTACCCACTGAAAAGGATGTAAGACTGACCCTTAAACTTAAAGGCTAAGTCATAGCCTTGGTTAATTCCTACTTTTGGAGCTTGAGTGTGGCCTATGATTTGCTTTTCTTTTTTTATAATTTACTTTTTATTTCTTCAAGTTACATCTCAATCACAATCCCCTCCCAACTCCCCACTCCAGTCCCATCCTTCCACCCTCTTCCCCCTCAACCCCCCATCCTCTTCCATTTTTTTTAAGTTTAAGGTATATCTTCCCCCCCCAACAGCTCCCCCTTTCAGTCCAACAAATGGTTCTTTCTCTTATAACAGTAAATATAATACAGAACAACAGAAATAAATAGGCCACAATTATGAGAGTTATATGGCTTAGCATGCATTCAAAATGTCCAGTCCATATGTATTTGTCATCTGACTTTAACATTCTACTATCTAACCATCTCCATGAGTTTAAAGTTCTATATCTAACTCAGCTTTCATACTAACTTGCATCACAATTTTAAAAACATCTTCTTAGATCCAGAACACCCTCTTGATTCCTAAACAACTCAAAATTTAACTATGAGACTCTAGCTATCTATTCTTCAACCACCTCAGAGACCTGAGAGGGATAAATATATCTGATTATATGAGAAGTGCAGAGCCCGCAGCTTCCAAAACTAAGAAATGACATACCAGTGGCTGCCTGGACAGTTCCCATTTTCTCTCCATACATTACAGCATCAGTCTTCAGCCATTTGGCCCTGTTTCTCTTACAGACATTGATTGTAGAGCAGGAATTATGAAGGACTTGCCTACCCTGTCTTGGCAGAGCTAGGCTGTCGACTTACCTGCTTCCAAGTTTTGTCCTTTTTGGACAGCATTCTGTCTACAGTTGAAGCAAGGGGTTTTCCTACCAAGAGATAGGCTTGCCACTAATTCAACCATCTCCCACTGGAAATTCTTCGATGCTTATCTTCTACTTGGAGTAGAATAGGGGGTGCTGTCAGGAGCTGCTCTTCAATGGGAGTATCTGGCAACAATGGCTTTCATTGTATATTTACATTCTATTGCAACCTGTCTTACTGGTTACTGGTAGATTTTATCTCCATGCTACCCTTGATTATTCCGACCACCTTGTTCAAAGTTCCTTTAAGCAGACGATGACACAGTAGGTAAAACAGTGAACCTAGACAACAGACATAAAGAAATGCAAGCTTTTTCTTCCAATACATAGAATTATGACTAGCATATACAAGCACAGAAGAAGATTATTGCCAGTTGATTGCTTTCTCCTAGTCAGTCTATGACTTTCAGTTCTGTAAGGTAGACCTAAACAATGGATTTAGTTAATACGCCACAGAGATACCTGCATATCTATGTTTACTGTGGTGCTATTTAAAACAACCACACTACAGATTAGCTAGTTATTCATCAACAGTTGAATTAAGAACTGTTATTTTAAACAGAATGGACTTTCATCTATTTATAAAGAAGAAAATTATGTAATTAGTAAGAAAACTGTTGTAACTAATGATCATCATGTTAAATAAAGTAAGTCAGATTCATAGACAATGTGATAGGTTTTTAATGCCATGTACAGAGCATACATTTTAAAAGAGGTAGAAAGTAGACAAGGGATTTCTTGAAAGGAAGGAAGGAGAGAGCAAGGAAGGGAAACAGAAAGTAAAGTGAATATCACTAAAGTATGTGACTTATAGGTACAAGGATCATATAGTGGAACCAGCTGTTTATTATAATAAATATATGCTGAAAACAAGGGAAAATGTAAGCAAGTTCATTCAAGTTATATACTCCTTAATAAGTTTTGGCAGTTTGCATTTTTCAGGGGCAGCCAATCCTTCCATTATTTGAAAAAGTCATCCTGTGATGCATGTAGTTCACTGAAGACAATATTTTTCATTGTTTCTTTTTTTAGGATTTATTTTATTTTTGTTTGCATATGTGTACATGTATGTGGATACTCATGTGCGTGTAGTGTGTGTGTGTGTGTGTGTGTGTGTGTGTGTGCATGCACATGAGTGGGGATGCCTACAGAAATCACCATGGCATCAGAACCCCCTTGATCTGAGGCTACAGGTAGTTGTGAACTGCCTGACTGCTTGATGGAAACTGTATAGAGGTCATTTTCAAAAGCAGTACACACTTTTAACTGCTGATTCTTCTCACCAGGCACCCACTCTTATCTGAAAAAAAAATCCAGATAAGGAAGGCTCAGACATTTGAAATCCATAAACTGCTCAGTGATGATGTGTATCAATTTGAACTACTAAATTAGTCATGATATGCTACCTAGTGGAGTTTTTTTAATGTACTAGGCAAATAAATAAAGATCATCAGGAAATTAAATCATAAGTTAATTAAAAACTTTAAATGGACATCTCAATCTATTGGTCTATAAGTCTAGAATGAATCAATTACATCTAGCAAGTCCAGTGTAATTGAAATCAAATGAACTGATAATGTGAATGTGTTTATGTGCACACACGTGTGGATTTCTACAGAACCCAGAAGGGCATCAGAAACCCCTGTACTGGAGCTTTATGTAGTTTTTAACTACATAATATAGATGTAGTTAAATATACCTAATACAGATTATTTAAACTAACTTTAAGAAAATTAATTTATAGCCGGGTGTGGCAGTGCACACCTTTAATCCCAGCCCTCAGGAGGCAGAGGCAGGTGGATCTCTGTGAGTTCAAGGATAGCATGGTCTACAAAGAGAGTCCAGGACAATCAAGGATACACAGAGAAACCCTGTCTTGAAAAACCAAACAAACAAAAACAAAAAGAAAATTAATTTAAAAAGAAAATAAATTAAAGCAAAATCTTTTAAAAGGGGATAAAGAGTTCTAGAATATCAATGTGGGGATTTAGGCATATCAGGTTCACCATGAACCATATAAAGAGTATAAGAAATACAACCATTGTTAAAACACTCCTGAGAGCATATAATAAATAAAGAACAATATCAAAAGAAAAATATGTTAAGATTCATAAGATGGTCATCTATTACAATCAAATCATATCATTCTTTGATTTTATAGTTAAGTTTTAAATAATCACTCCAAAGTAGTTCAGCCATGAGCTTCGGTTTCTTTAAGCTAAAAGTCATAGGCTAGGTCACCTTCACAAGAAGATTAGAATAGCAGATGTTCATCTTGTGTACCAGCTATTTCCAGCATAGTATATTCTCTGCTACAGCCAAGATACCTTGAATTCTTCCTTCCCCTCAGCTCCATTTATGTAATCTCTGACAGGATTGGAATACTAAAAACACCAGTGTCCTCAACAGTCTCATCAGGTTATTTATTAGACAATAGTTTCCAGTCAAGGCATCCACCAGGGAAGACTAGGGACTTCTGATAGTGATCCTGTGTAACCACTCAGGTCTCAAAGCAAAGCCATCACTGAAAAGTCTATGTGGTTATGTGCCTACCCAAGCCCAATCTAAGCAAAGGAGCCTGTGAGATTAATTTGAATAGTCTATGGAGCAATTAATGACCAAAGAACTTTAAAACAGTAGCATAAGCATTCAGTGATTAGTGGAGCCTAACACATGAATGTGATGTGGGGGGAAAAAAAAAGACAGACAGTCTGATAGAGTAACTGTTACCAGAAAGATTGCACACAAAGAAGTTAGCCATCTTATGAGCAACTTACGAGACTTCACATTGGGGAGAGCATATTTCACAAAAATAACTAAGCAGTCATTAAACAAAATTAGGGGAAAAATACTAACAAGGATGCCTAGGGCTTCTCATGGTCCAGTTTTCTTAACCCAGGGACCTAAGAAAAAAGAGACTGTTGACCCACCAATAACTGGCCCCATATTTTAGAATGTGGCTCTCTGTATCATGTCCAGTCCCCTTGGCTGTTTCATACTCAACTACAAACTTTGTTGTCTCTGATCCTTCCTACTTCTGGCCCCACTGTTCTAACCCTAACATTCCCTTCCAATTCCAACAACCAGTCCACATTGTAACCTCTGTAAGCAACTTGTGGTTTTTGCCATGGTCCTGTTACCCTTGGTTCCTTACAGAGACTCTCTCTGCATCAGTAGCATACTTAGGTGGGAGGATAAATACCCAGAGTTGTTTATTTTGATTTCCAACTATGATTATAAAATATGAAAAGAAACAGGAACATACGCACATGAAAAGGACACATAATAGAAACCACCATGAAGGAACTTAACTGTGTACTTACAAGGATATTAGAGTACTTTTTAATGTGCTTAAGGAAATAAAGCAAATCATAAATAAGGAGTTCAACCCAGATTACAGAAACATTGTTTTATCAAATTGGAAATATTGTTTTAAAAAGAAAAGGATGGCAAAGAGACCACATAGAAATCATATACTATAAATATGTAATAAGAGAGATAGAAGCTTAGTATCCAACAGTAGATTTAACCTGCAGAAGAAAGATGTCTCAAAAGTGCAGTTGGATTAAATGAGATTATACAGACAGAGTAGGGGGAAGTGAGGGGAGATGTGAAGAAAATAAACACAACTCAGAGACAACTTCAGAGCAGACACATGACATACTCACAATGAGCGCACTGTGGGGGGCAGCTAACAGTCATGCAGGAATAAGTCAGCAAAACTGAAATGGACAATGTGCCATAACTGGAAACTAAGAACTAGAGCTGTGCAAATACAGATTTCATGGAATCCACTGGTACATATTGATAAAGGGAGGGGTGTTAGTCTCATTAGCAACAGTGTTCATTATTCAGATACCAACAAAAGATGCTACTGGTTTTTAAAGAGAAAAGAGATAAAATTTGTCTGCAAACTGAAGTATAGTCCTATGAATTAGCCCTTGATGAGAATCATATTAAAAGATGGGTGTGTAAAAAATAAGCCAGTAATCCAAGCACTTGGAAGGCAGAAACAAGAGGATCCTGAATTGAAGGCCTACCTAACCTACATCACAGCAATCTGAAAAAAATAAACCCAAACAAGAAACAAACAGAACTAAACAGAAAGAACAAGTTAAAATTATTCTGATAGTATAGAAATAAAGATTACTTATATAGTGAGAGAAAATAGCCTTTCAACATTCTTTTCTATAAATGCTTACTTTTACATTATTTTCGATAAATAATTAGAACTGCAAATCTAATTGCAACTTACTCAATTTTCTAAATATCCTGTCTTCAAATATAATCTCACTCTTATGTATTGAGGATTGGAACTTCAACTCCTGAGTTCTAAGAAGGACATAATCAGACATCTGTCATCCATCATCTTCCATTGAATTTATCTATGCATCCTTTATATTTATATTTACTATATGATAAATATATTTATATAATAAATATAAATATATATTATATTTATTGTGTAATAATATTATATAGTCTTTTTTTCAACATTTATATCCTGAAGTATAAAATTAAGGATGTACAAAATTTAAATATATATATGTACGTATATATTTGTGTGTGTGTATATATATATATATCTTTTTCTCTTTGTGTAGTGCATACATTTCACTTCCCACATTCAGGAATATTGTAGCTTTTTAAAATTTAATATTTTTAGTGTTGGCCTAAACATAATCATCAGTACTTTCTAGTTTCTCTACTTTTATATAATTATTCATTTAGATTAAACAAAGGTGAAATGCACTGGATTTAAAATATAACTTTAAATATAGATCATGTGGACAAATTTTACAGATGCTTGAAAAAGTCAATTTTTATTTAGTCACAGTTCTAAATATTCTTTATACTGAAGGTATAATCTGTTCAGATGGCAAGCAACTTAATGATAATATGATAAAACATAGGAAAAATCATCATTTTAAGAATGCATGTTTGTAAAAAAAATTTTAATTAAATTGTTTAACCAGTGTTTATATTATAGTTAACTGATTCAGCAGCTGTTAATCTTTAACCAGGCATTATAAATGATCACACACAGACACCATGTGGATTTTAATAAGCCTTTGGCTGAGTTGTGAAATCCTAGCCCATCTAAGCTGGCTCATAATTCTATTACCCAAATATGACCACATGTATACATACGTCCCCTTGGACTGCCATTCTCCACGATATGCCGATGTTCCTGGCCATGTGGAATGAGGTTCTTTTTTCTAACCCATTGTGTGTGTCTCCATCTTCCTGCTCCTAGCTGGAATGAATTCATTCTCTGTCTAAAGCACAGGCTTCCTGTCCTAATCTCAGGAAGTCCCACCTTTTTCTGTCTTTGCCCAATCTCAGGCCTCGGCATTTTATTTAACCAATCAGAGTCAATGTAAGTAACAGACAGCAAGCAGGACCAATTAATTAACATTTAGAATGCTTAACACTACACCATCACATGTTGTTTCATTAGAAAAACTACATGTGTAAGCAATGGTCAGAGTGATTTTCCTGTCTTAGTAGATATTGAGTTTAATTTGAATAATTCCCCCTTATTCATTAATCATCTGATATAACTTGACTTAAAAGTGGGAAATACAGCAATGATTAAGTCATGGTTTTCTCAACATTTAGATTGTAGATCTATAGCATGAGTCTAGAGGCATCTGTGTGATTGATCACTAAACTATACCATGAGAGATCCAGTCTCCTTGAGAATAAATCTTAACTGTTCAGCTTACTAGTTTGATAACATTGAATAAGTTTACTGTCTTAGGGTTTCAATTGCTGTAAAGAGACACTATGACAACAGAAACTCTTATAAAGGAAAATATTTAGTTGAGGTGGCTTACAGTTCAGAGGTTTAGTTCATTATTGTCATGGCAGGAAGCATGGTGGCATGCAGGCAGACACGGTGATGGAGAAGTAGCTGAGAGTTCTACATCTGGATCCACAAGCAGCAGAAAAAGTCAGTGAAGCCCACCGACCAATAACACTTCCTCCAACAAGGCCCACAGCTACTCCAACAAGGCCACACCTCCAATAATGCCACTGCCTATGTGTCCATGGAGGCCATTTTCATACAGTCCATCACATTTACTAAAATTCTTTTCTTTTCCAATTCATACATCTACGTAATGAAAAAAAAGACCATTCAGTCACTCATACACAAACCTGAGATCAGTGGCTGGTGATACAAAAGCGCTGCCTTCTGTGGAGTGTAACAAGGGAAAGAAGCCAAGCTGTGTAAGGATACACTTGACTCTTGTCTTAACTAGGGTTTCTATTGCTGTGACAAAACATTATTACCAAAAGCAAACTGGCAAGGAAAGGGGTGATTTGGCTTATACTGCCACATGTAGTCCATCGTTGAAAGAACCAGGACTGGAACATGGCTGCAGGAGCTGATGCAGAGGCCATGGAAGGGTGCTTCTTACTGGTACCCCCCCATGGCTTCCTCATCCTATTTAGTTATAGTAACCAGGACCACCTGCTGAGGTATGGCACCACCCCCAATGAGTTGGACCCTCCCCCATCAATCACTAGTTAAGAAAATGCCTTACAGCTGGATCTTATGCAGGCATTGTTTCTCTTGAAGTCCCCTCCTTTCAGATAGCTCTAGTTTGTGTTTCAAGTTGACATAAGACAAGCCAGTACAACTCTCAAGCAAAATTTTGAAGTATCACTAAATAATCACTTTCTTTTCAAAGTAAGTGTAATTTTATGGAATGTTTTGAATTGTTATACTCTTTTCAGATTGTGTTTTTATTTCTTTATATATATTGGATGTTGTGTACACATGAGTGCAGTATCTAAAGAACCAGAAGAGGTAGTAGTTTCCCTGAAGCTGGGTTTATAGGCAATTGAAAACTACCCACCTTTTGTACTGAAAATTGCTTTTGGTCATTTTTGAAGGCAGGGGACACTTTTCTTTGTTGAGCCATCTCACCAAACCTTAAGGTGGTTATTAATATTCATTTCAAAAATGGTGTACTATGCCAAATGTACTATGAATGAAGAAATTCTTAGAGGATTTTATCATTCAATAATGATAATGTTTTACCAATCTTTCTTTTTTGCACCTACATATTATAGATCTCAACTACTGAAACATGTTATAAAATATAAATATCATATATATTATACTGTAACATATATAAATATATGTATAGATGTATTTACATATATATATATGAAGTTTATAAAATAGGTTCCCATGAGATTTTTTTCAAACATTCTTAAGGTTAGTTCTCCTTCCTCCATGTCTTCCCTGTACCACTCTGCCATCTTTCTCCCTATTTAAACCATTTCTTCCATTAATTTTCCTTTCCCAATCATATCAACTGTGTTTTATTATCCATGTGGTGATTTTAATTATAATGGCTCCCTTCCATAGGCTCCTGTATTTAAATAGTTGTTTCCAATTTGTGTAACTATTTGGGAAGGATTAGGAAATGTGACCTTGTTAGAGGTGGCATGTCACTGGAGGAGGAATTTGAAGTTTCAAATGTACATTCCATTCCTAGTTAACTCTCTCTTCCTTATCACTGTGTCTCAATGAGTGACCTCCCAGGTACCACTCCAGTATCTGCTTGTGTACCTACTGATGCTCATGGACTCTAATACTCTGAAACTGAAAGTCCCAAATAAACATTGTCTTTAATATGATATCTTGGTCATGGTATCTTAAAACAACAGAATTGTAATTAAGACAGAATGTGGTACCAGAGAGTGAACTATTGTGACGACCAGTCAGGTCATACTGTTGGGTTTGTTGTTTGTTTGATTTTGGTTTTTTGTGGGGGAATATTGATGTTGCTGTTATTGTTTGTTTGTTTGAGGAATGTGGAAGACTTTTGGACTTAGGACTAGAAAGCCAGTTAAATTCTATAAGTAGGGCAAGCCTTGTAGGAACTTGTAAGACAATACTGCTAAAAGCAATGTGGACAATGGAGGCCCAACTCAAAAGGTTTGAGGACAAATATAGGAGCTAGAGATCAGCCTGACAAAGAATATGGCTGCTTTTTTGCCCATTTCCTAAGAATCTGCTATTGATGAATTTATAACTAATTTCTTTGGCAGAAGAGATTTTAGGACACCCTAATATTGACTGCATTGTGGTTATATGGTTATTACTGACCATTTTTATGTGGGGTTACAATGGAAGAGCAAGTGGAAGAAAAAGAAATACAAAGCATACAGTTTGAGGAGATACACAGCACCAGGAAATTTAATGTTGGAGCCAAAACTTGTGCTGAAAGAGATAAGGAGAGGCCTAATGTGAAACAGAATAAAAAGAATGACTACTTTAGTGCAAGAGCCAGCCCAGCTAAGCTTCCAGCTAGCAAAAAGTAAATGCCTAGGGAATTGTCTGCTCCTGAAAAGCAATAAATAAAAGCTGCTATACTGTGATTCAAGGTTGGCAAAGTTGACCCCAAGTTGAAATCCAAACTTGGCTTCATTCTCCATATGGTTATAGTTTTAAAATTATAAAGAATACATGAGTAATACACAAACATATATATATATATATATATATAATAAATTTGATAAGACATGAATTTTATAATAAAATTTATTATAAGAAGAAAATTTATTATATGAAATGTATTATATAAAATTATATAAAAATAAAATATATTATAAAATAATATATTATATAGAATATATAATTATATAGTATAATATAATATAAAGTATTATATTATATATTATGAAAGTTATTTGAGGCCAAGAATGTGGCAGGGAGTAACTGCATGGAAGCCTTGATGAAAGTAAAGTCTGAAATTCACTAGAGATCCCAAGATTCTGGAGACACCATATCTATGAGACATTTATTGAGGATACCTGGAGATAGAAAGCAGAGCAAGCCGAAGGAGAGAACTGTATTGCAGTCACCAACATGGAAGGTTGGAGCCATCTAAGTCCTCTAACATCAAGCATGAGCTACAGGATTCAGAGTTCTCTCTGCTGGATTTTGGTCTTATGTTGATTCACTTTTTCCTCTCATGTCTTTCTCTTCCATTTTGAAATAATAGTGTATATTCTGTGCTATTGAGGTTGGAACTATGTAATCTGCTTTTTTTTTTTTTAAACAGGGGGTTACAATGAAAATATTGCCTTGTTTGAGTCTTAGAAAAGACATTGGACTTTTAAATTGTGTTGTTGACTATGAAGACTTTCATAATTGTACAGAATGGGTTTTTCATTATGATAGAGCCATGAGAATGTGGGGGATTGAGAATGGAATATGGTTGTTTGAATGTGAATTCTCCATAGGCTCACATATTTGAATACCTGGTTCCCATTTGGTGGATCTTTGGGGAAGAATAAGGAGGTATGGCCTTAGTGGAGAAAGTGTGTCACTGTGGTTGTGCTTTGAAACTACAAAAATCCACATCATTCCCAGTTAGTTATCTCTGTCTCATGGTTGTGTTTGAAGATGTGAGCTCTTGGCTACCGATCTAGTGCCTGTCTGCCTGCTATAACCCTCAGAAACTGTAATCTTCAAATAAACAACTCTTTTTTCATAAATTGCTTTGGCCATGGTGTCTTATCATAGCAATATAAAGGTTATTAAGACAACACCCTCTCCACTCAGATTCTTCTTTTTTTTTCCCTTTATTTCATGGATTCTACAAGTTATAATTATACTCCAACTTAAACACACAAATTTAAACATTCAACACTAGGATCTACATATGAAGGAGAACACAAGGCACTTGTGTTTCTGGGTCTGAGTTATCTCACTCAGTATCAAGAGTCTTACCATGCTGTAAACCATGTGAGCTAAGTAAAACCTAGCATGCCAAGATAAAACTATGGGTGCAATAGTGTCACAAATGTTATAGGGATAACCACCTGCTTTCTAATTAAATTGAAGGTCCACCCCACAGAAAGAAACACATCAGGATGATTGGGAAAATTATTTGCCCCAGGAGTGTATCTATACTATTATTTGTCAAAGGGTCATAGCATCAAGTTCCCCTCTATATTTGTATCATAGATTAGTATTGTTCTTGTACTTCATCAGAGAAGTTTCTTTGTACAGTAGAGAGCTGTTAACGTGGAAACTCATAAGTCACAACTGTTACTGTGAAAAGTCAAACTGGTCAAAATGATCTACATAATAAGAGTCTACACAATGCATAGCCACAAGTGGGACATCTACGTCACAAACTCTTCCCCAGGCTTTGGGGATCATTGCTGAAGAGAAGACAGAGATTGCAAGAATCAGAGGCTGGGGGATATTGCAGTAACACAGTATCTTCTAGGCACAACAGGACTACTGAAGTCATACACTCACAGCAGCTCTGGCTGCCTACACCCCACCCCACCCCCCCAGAAGATCAAGCCAAGTTCCAGCTTCACAGTTGCACTTCTCTAGACACAGCACAAGCAGATTATCCCAGAGGCTCGGGGCAGCTCACTGCACATCTCCTTGTGGCCTTCTATCTCCAATTGTTGGGATTTCTACCCAACTGCAACTAAGGCTAGCCCTTCAGCGATGGCCTTTCTGAGTCTCTTCATGCACTCAGACTCTGCCACATCAGTATTGAACTTCAGCTTCTCTCCAAGACTCCTTCAGTTCTGAAGCTTTTATGCTGCCAAGACCAGAACAACATGGAAAACTCTTCCACATTACCATGTTCAGCCACAGCCCACCTCTAGACCATATGACAGAAATATTTCCAGATTTCACCTCAATGATGTTGATCTCTTATTAGTTACAGCTGGTTTCCAGTCCCCAGCTAGCCAACATTGATTCCAGTAAAGCATTGAATATTTCACTTCAGTGGATTCCTAATTTAAATATATTGCACAAGCACCCCTGAGACTCTTTGAGGCAGTCTTAGTTTTCATGAGCAAGGTCTGTATGTGTGGCATTTCTCTCAGCATTATCTTGCAAATTCCCACAGCATCTCATTAACCTCTGAGCACTCAATGGCTCTTCTAGCCTAAAGCTCCAAAAATCCTTCATAATCCTCCCCCAAAACATGTTCAGATCTATCACAGCAAGATCCCTCTCTCTGGTGCCAATTTCTATTGTAGTTTGCTTTTCAATTGCTGTGATAAAATACTACAACAAAAGCAGCTTGTTGAAGAAGGCGTTTATTTTTTTTTCTTTTTTTTCCTTTATTTTTTATTTCTTCAAGTTACATCTCAATCGCAGTCCCCTCCCTATTCCCCCTCCAGTCCCACCCTCCCACCCTCAACCCCCCATCCTCTTCCCTTTTTTTTTCTTTTAAGTTTAAGGTATATCTTATTTCCCCCTACAGTTTCTCCTTTCAGTCCAACAAATGGCTCTTTCTCTTATAATAATAAATACAATACAGTACAACAGAGGTAATTAGGCCACAGTTATGAGGGTTATATGGCTTAACATACATTCCCAATGACCAGTCCATATGTATTTGGTACCTGACTTTAACCTTCTACTATCTAAACATCTCCATGAGTTTAAAGTTCTATATCTGACTCAACATTCATACTAATTGCAACACAATTTTAAAAGTATCTTCTTAGATGTAAAACACTCTCTTGACTCCTAAACAACTCAAAATTTAATTATAAGACTATCTATCTGTTCTTCAATCACCTCAGAGACCTGAGAGGGATTTTATAGGAAGTACAGGGTCTGCAGCTTCCAACACTAAGAAATGACATACCAGTGGCTGCCTGGACAGTTCCCATTTTCTCTCCATACATTACAGCATCGCTCTTCAGTCGTTTGGCCCCGCTTCTCTGACAGACATTGATTGTAGAGCAGGGGTTAAAAGGACTTACCTACCCTGTCTTGGCAGAGCTAGGCTGCCGACTTACCTGCTTCCAGGTTTTGTCCTTTTTGGATAGCATTCTGTCTACAGTTGGAGCAAGGGGCTTTTCCTACCAAGAGATAGGCTTGCGACTAATTCAATCATCTCCCACTGGAGATTCTTCGATGCTCATCTTCTACTTGGAGGAGAATAGGGGGTGCTGTCATGTAGAGAGCTGCGATGTGCCACGCCCTGAAGATGGCGCTGGTTTCTGCCTTCCACCAGCCCGATGGTAAGCGCTCTCGGTGGTAAACAAGTCCATATTTTGGTTAAGACCACTGATCTGGCTTGCTTCCGCATACGTGGGCCTGTAAGATAGCACCACGTGGCTTTACTTGAGTGGCTGTTCATATAGTATTTAGCCTGTGGGTTGGGTCTGCCCGATTATTCAGAAGACTGTTTTCAAGGGACCTGAATAAACTGCTTGAGAAGAGCTTTTGCGAGTTGCGTCGTTCTTCCTGGTCAAGGTCGATGCGACAAGTGGTGGCCCGTACAGGGAACCAGAAAAGACTCAGAACTCCTGCAGTCAGGGGCAGTGCACTGATAAGTTCCCGGGATAAATTGGGACAATAAAGTTTCGTGGAAGTTGCGAACTAAAGGTAAAGTTTCGCGGAAGTTGCGAACTAAAGGTAAAGTTTCGCGGAAGTTGCGAACTAAAGGTAAAGTTTCGCGGAAAGTTGCGAACTAAAGGTAAAGTTTCGCGGGAAACTGTGAACCGAAAGTAAAATTTAATCATGGGATCGTCTCAGTCACATCCAATTTTTCTGGCTCTTCAGGAGCTACTTTTAGCTAGGAAATTGAAACTTAAGAAGTCAACCCTAGAGAGATTTTTTAATGAATGCGACTCCGTGGCTCTGTGGTTTGCGGTGTCCGGGAATCTTACGGTATCCTGCTGGGACAAATTACACAGGGACTTGGATTTTGCCTGGGAGCAAGGTACATTGCAGGGAGGAGCACGGCCTATTTGGAGACTTGTTCAGAGTTGTTTAGGAGATCAGAGATATTGCAAGGCCGTGGAAAAGGGACGAGAGGCATTAGAGCACTTAAAAGAGGAGTGCTCGGTCAAATCTGGGAAAGATACTTTGGAAGAGGATAGCTCAGAGTCTGAAGCTTGAAATGTTAACAAAGGAAATGGAGAAGTCATCTTTGAGAAAGAGTTCTGACTCCACCTGTATAGAACCCTCAGCTCCGGGGCCACCTGTGTTGGCGCCGCCTTCATATAATGAGACTTCCCCTCCAAGTGGTCCTAGTGGGTGGTCATTCTGTCCAAATATCTGAAGGGAAGTGAGACATGAGCTGTACTACCCTGTCTTTCAGGATGAAGGGGGAAATCGTTATCATGAGCCTCTCAATTTTAAGATAATTAAAGCACTTGCTGAGTCTGTCCGCACTTATGGGATTAATGCTGTTTTCACTGTAGCTCAGGTGGAAGCTCTTAGTTGTTATTGCATGACTCCTAGTGACTGGATGAGCTTGGCACGTGCCTGCCTGTCCTCTGGGCAGTATTTAGATTGGAAGGCTTTCTTGATTGAGTTTGCTAATGAACAAGCTGCTGCTAATCATGCAGCAGAAAACCCAGCCTGGGATGTGGACATGATTCTTGGACAAGGTCGATTTGCTCAACAACAAACTGGGTATCTGGCTCAGGTGTTTGAGCAAATCAATTTAATTGCAACCAGAGCTTGGAAATCATTGCCTAACAAAGGGGAAGTGAATGGCAATCTAACTAAGATTATTCAGGGTCCCCTAGAGCCTTTCTCAGACTTCGTGGCTATAATGGTTGAAGCCGCTGGAAGGATATTTGGAGACCCTGATTTGGCAATGCCCTTAATTAAACAACTTGTGTATGAGCAATGTACAAAGGAATGTAAAGCAACTATCACCCCTTATAAGAACAAGGGGTTAGAAGCCTAGATGCCTCAGTGCAGACTGCCACTACCTTGAATAATTTGTCAGCCAATGTAGCCACAGCCTTGGATGTATTGTGGCAGGTGGCCCAGATTGGCTGTGAGTGGAAAATGACTGGTTTGTGTGTGACCTCTGTGCCATATCAAAATTATACTGTAGCTGCAAATTTGTCTAAGCAACTCTCTCAGTATCTTACAGGAAATTGGTCTGGCGAGTTTGATAAGCTGATGCAGAATCTGAGAACTGCCATCGTACATGTGAATTCCACCCGGGTTGATGTCTCTGTTGCTGAAGGACTGTCAACATGGATCCTCCGAGTCATGAATCATCTGAAGGAATGGGCGGGAATGGATGCCCTAGGAGGCATGCTCTTCCTAGTCAGTTTCATTGCCCTATGGTGTATCTGTAAGATGAGGATTGCACAGAGGAGAAGTAATGCCATGCTGGTGCAAGCATTTGCTGCCTTGGAGGCTGGACAGCCGCAAGCTTGGTTGACTGTCCTAAAGGATTAAGCTATCATCACGCTCAGGATGCGAGGCTAAGCACTACACTTGGGGTCAGCTTCTAGCGACTTCAAGAGGGGCATGTTTGATTGCATATGGGTTGGTATCCTAGTTTCCCATCTCTGAGAAAAAGATACCGGACGGGTATGGCACCAGCCTGGTTGGCTACTGGGTGTGGGGTCATTACAATGTCCTTTACATGCATATCAAAGATCAGATGCTTGATATATCTACTAGGGATCCTCAGCAGACTGCCACCAATCCTTTTGATTTATGGCTTTTGTGTGGAGCAAATGGTAGCTGTATGGATTTGGGACCTATACTTATGCTTGGGGGAGGAATTTATCAAAGAGGTAGTTTTTCCCTAGGGTCCGCTACCAATATGGATTTTTCTAGTGGTAGTGGCTCTGGTACTTGGAATTCTTCGTTTCATTCTTAGCGCAATAAGACCTTTTTAGCCTCGCCAGTGTGTCTCTGGCCCCCTTTTCTGTGGATTGTAAGTAATGGGAGTGCATCCTTGGGTGAAGAAAAGTTAGTATGCACTCCGGACACATGCTTTTATGCCCTGTGCTGAAATGCCACAGCCTTTCCTGTGGCTGTGGTGAATAGAATGCCTCGATATGTACCAGTTCCTGTAGATGCCCCTAATACCATGATGCTATTCAGGCTTAAAAGAGATTTTGACATCACTGCAGCTATTTTTACTGCCATCACTGTTGCTGCTGTGGGGGCTACTGCCTCAGCTATTGCCTTGTCTAGTTCTATACAGACTGCCAATGCCCTGAATGACATCTCAGCCAATGTAGCACAGGCATTGGATACTCAGACCTCTATGAATTCTCATCTCAAAGGAGGCCTTATGATAGTTAATCAACGCATAGACTTAATACAAGAACAGATTGATACTCTTTGGCAACTAGCACAGTTGAGGTGTGAGTGGAAAATACAGGGTTTGTGTGTTACTTCGGTGTGGTATCAAAATTTAATAAAGGCTGCTAATCTGTCTAAGCAATTGTCAGAGCTCCTCTTACAGGATTGGTCAGCTGATTTTGAAAATAAGATGAGAGAGCTGAGAGCAACAATCGTCCACATCAACTCCACTCAGGTGGATCTGAGTCTGGCTAATGGTTTGACTTTCTGGATACAGGCGGCTATGGATCATCTTAAGGAGTGGGCGGGCGTAGGCTCTTTGGCGATACTGATGATACTAGCCTCTCTGGTTTGCCTATGGTGCATCTACAATATGAGAGCCACACAAAAGCATAATACAGCCATGATTATACAGGCCCTTGTTGCCATTGAGGTGGGCCAGTCCCCTCAGGCATGGCTCGCTGCCATGAAGCCTTAAATCGTCACTGAACATAGTCCCTGCCCACTGAGGTATTCGTTCCACAGATATTAGGGTCTGGCAAGTCAGTGACGAAATGGATGGATAAGTCTCGGCCACCTAAGACAGGGCAGCCCCGAGTGGGGAGGCTGACCCAGAGACGGGTAAGAGTTTGAGCACCGCCCTACTACAGGCTCAGGCCCACCATGAGATCCCCAGATATGGGGATTACAAAGCCTTTCCAGGGACTTCTATCAACATTTACAAAAACAAAAAAGGAGGAACTGTAGAGAGCTGCGACGTGCCACGCCCTGAAGATGGTGCCGGTTTCCGCCTCTCACCAGCCTGATGGTGAGCGCTCTCGGTGGTAAACAAGTCCATATTTTGGTTAAGACCGCTGATCTGGCTTGCTTCCGCATACGTGGGCCTGTAAGACAGCACCACATGGCTTTACTTGAGTGGCTGTTCATATAGTATTTAGCCTGTGGGGTGGGTCTGCCCAATTATTTGGAAGACTGTTTTCAAGGGACCTGAATAAACTGCTTGAGAAGAGCTTTTGCGAGTTGCGTCATTCTTGCTGGTCAAGGTCGACGCGACACTGTCAAGAGTTGATATGTCTTGATATAAAAAAAATCTAAAGTTACGAAAACATCTTTGAATGCCATATTCTGCAGATCTCTTGAGGTTTTTGAAGAGGCCCTATCTATCTCTTATATTAGGGTAAGCAGATGTTGCTTGTCTCTTAGCAGGTTTATTTCTGATTAGCTTAGCAAGTAACTATAATAGGCTGTCATAGTACCTAACAGAATGACTGGCTTGCATAACCATTAGTTTGCATTTCTTAATTATCCTAAACAGTTCATGACAGTTAGTAGTAAAAGGCTGAAACATCACATTTCATTTTTTTTCTTTACCTCCTAACCCTTCCATCCCATTTCTCTGGGGTGGGGTGTCCTTATATAACAGTCCCTCATCTCAGTTGAGAGTTCCAAGAGCCTCTTCATTCATTGGGGATCTATGAAGCAGTACCATCAGTGAAAAGTGTCTCGTTGCCTGGGAGAGAGAACTACTAAACAAACAAATCAATAAGCATACAATAGATAAAAAAGACTAAAAAATAGAAAAAAATATAACTAATATATAAAAAATAAATAAAAATTAAAAATTAAAAGTAAGAAGCCTATGTCCAAGTTCCCTTTGGTGTGTTAGTTGTAGTATTGATACCTTCTACTATATAGCTAAAATCCTACTATAAGTGAATAGATGCCATATGTTTCCTTCTGAGTCTGGGTTAGTTCACTCAGGATGAGCTTTTCTAGTTCCATCCATTTGGCTGCAAATTGCATAATTTCATTGTTTCTGATAGCTGAATAATATTCCATTGTGTAGATGTACCACAGTTTTTTAACCCATTCTTCGGTTGAGGGACATCTGGGTTGTTTCCAGTTTCTAGCTATTACAAATAAGACTGCTATAAACATAGATTGGGAAACTTCCTTATGATTCCGTGAAGAGGCATTTGGGTGTATACCCAGAAGTGGTATGACTGGGTCCTGAGGCAGAGCTATTCCAAGTTTTCTAAGATATCGCCAGACTGACCTCCATAGTGGTTGCACAAGCCTGCACTCCCACCAGCAATGGAGTAGGGTACCCCTTTCTCCACACCCTCGCCAGCATGTGCTGTCATTTGAGTTTTTGATCCTAGCCATTCTGAGAGGTGTGAAATGGAATCTCAGAGTCGTCTTGAGTTGCATTTCTCTGATGATTAAGGATGTTGAGCATTTCTTCAAGTGTCTCTCAGCCATTAGGGATTCCTCCTTGTGAATTCTCTATTTAGCTCTGTCTCCCATTTTTTGAGTGGATTATTTGTATACATAAGCGACCCCAAAAATTCCACCAGAGAACTCTTACAGCTGATAAACACCTTCAGCAAAGTGGCTGGATACAAAATTAATTCAAAAAAATCAGAAGCCCTTCTTTATACAACAAACAAAAGGGCTGAGAAAGAAATAAGGGAAACCACCCCCTTCACAATAGCCACAAACAGCATAAAATACCTGGGGGTAACTCTAACCAAGCCAGTAAAGGACCTGTACAACAAGAACTTCAAGCCTTTGAAGAAAGAAATGGAAGAGGCCTTTAGAAGATGGAAAGATCTCCCATGCTCATGGATAGGTAGGATCAACATAATAAAAATGGCCATCCTACCAAAAGCAATATATAGATTCAATGCAATTCCTATCAAAATACCAACACAATTTTTTATAGACTTGGAAAGAGCTAGTCTCAATTTCATATGGAACAACAAAGAGCCCAGAATAGCTAAATCAATCCTGTACAATAAAAAAAACATCTGAAGGTATTACCATCCCAGATTTCAAGCTGTACTACAGAGCAATAGTTGTAAAAACAGCATGGTATTGGTATAGAAACAGACCAGCAGATCAATGGAATCAAATTGAAGATCCAGAAATAGACCCACACACTTATGGCCACCTAATTTTTGACAAAGAAGCCAAAACGGCACAATGGAAGAAGGACAGCATCTTCAACAAATGGTGCTGGTCCAACTGGATGTCCATTTGTAAAAATGAGGCTAGACCCATACTTATTACCTTGTACAAAACTTAAGTCCAAGTGGATCAAAGACCTTAACATAAGGCCGGTCACACTAAATCTACTAGAAGAAAAAGTGGGAGAAACCCTCGAACTAATTGGCACAGGTGACAACTTCCTGAACAGAACACCAACAGCTCAGGACTTGAGATCAACAATCAATAAATGGGACCTCATGAAACTGAAAAGCTTCTGTAAGGCAAAGGACACTGTCATTTGAACAAAACGGCAGCCTACAGACTGGGAGAAAATCTTCACCAACCCCACATCTGACAGAGGGCTAATATCCAAAATCTACAAAGAACTCAAGAATCTAAATGCCAAGAAACCAAATAATCCAATCAGAAGGCGTTTATTTTACCTTATAGGTTATAGTTCATTTTTAAGGGAAGTTAACGCAGGAACTTAGAGGCAGGAACTTATGCAGAGAAGAATGAGGAATGCTGCTTACTGCCTGGCTTCCCTGGGTTTGCTCATCTGCCTCTTCTTTAGCCTAGCCCTATCTGCCTAAGGATGATGCTATCTACAGTAACCAATCCAATGGAGGCAATTCTTCAATTACGAGTCCCTCTTCCCAGGAGGTTTGTGTCAAGTTGATGAAAACTAACCAGCATCATGATCATATGTGGGAATATATTACTTAGATAGATAAATAAGTTTAAATGGGGTTTTCAGCTCTATTTTTTTTTTATTGACAAATAAGTGACCCACACACTATTCTGCTTCCATTGGTGAGAAGACAACAGCTCATGGGTCTCTAAGGTGCTTCTTTAGATTTTATACGTTCTTGTATGGAGGGCTTTGCTGAGACATGTTTGTTCCTCATGAGTGTGCTGACCTTCAGAAATGGTTTTAAGACAGTTCCATGGAAATCAAGAGAAGAGACTTGAGGAATAGAGGTAAGAATGCTGTTAGACATCATCCACCTGTTGCACACACAGAGAACACAATACAAGCCTATAAGTATCTGTAGGCTTGGAAGGTTCCATAGCAATATTAAGGCGAGTTTTCACTAGGGTTCCTATCATTCCAGATGTTTGCCGAGTCCTGTTTAGAGCCACTTGCACTCTGGCCCCTTGGATTATTCTGGAAAACATCCTTGGGTCTCATCTCTTTGCCTCTCTTCTCCACATTTGTTTTTTCAATTTTATTGCTACTCCTTAATTTGATAGATGAAATAAACAAAAACCCAGGAAAATAAGACAGGTCTCCTGATAGCACGTAGATTAAAACAATAGAATTACCATTTCTAACCACTTTACGATAGGTGTGTATTACTATGTACTCTCTGGAGCCTGAAGAAAGAAATGAATCACTGTTGTCATTCACTTCCCACTCTAACCAAAGATGATGTGCTGAGCCAGAAGAAAAATTTGCACCACACAGCAGGGTGCAGCTCAGCAAGAGCATCACACAGGTGCAAGCAAGAGAACTCAACAGAGGCAGGGAGTAAATGGCTCTAGACTCTTGGGAGGGTTCCTCTCTGTATCCATCTGAAACAGCATCAGCAACTGCTGGCTGACTCTTCAACAAAAATGAGAACAGATTCATGGTGGGAATTTTAAAATTCGTTTCACTTCAAAATGACTGACAACTCACTGTGCATTCTATCTGCCAGGCAATATTCTGGGTTTTGTATATTAATGTCATTTATATAACAACAATTTTAGTAGCCTATGCAAGAAGAAGCTGTTAGCCCTCATGAGACTGATGAACTGAGTGGGAGGGGGGGCTGATACGTGGAGGCACTCCACACCGGAGGATAGGTGGAAGAGGGGGTAGAGGGTAGGAGGCTGAGACCAAGAAGGCATGAAGGGAGGGGGCTGTGATGAAGATGTAACTTCAATTTATAAATAAGTGTTTTAAGAAAAGACAGGTTTATATTAACAAGGAAAATAGAATTATAAGGTGAAAAATCTATATTTATCCTCTGACTTCTACACACATGCTTGTGGCTCACATGTATCTGCATTCACACATAAGAAAATGCACACACACACACAAACTAATAATAATAATAATAATAATAATAAAGAAGTTCAAAGTCACTCTTGGCTTCATAGAAAGTTCAAGGCCAGCTTAACAATAAGTTTTTAAGCATTGGTATTCTAGAACTTATACCTCAGATTATTCCCAGTTTTCATCCTTTAGTTTTGCTATTTATTCATTGTTTCTTTATTTTTCTTTATAGAAAGTTAAATATTGTACATACAGATTAGTTTTATCTTCTAATTTCTTAACTTCACTTTTCTAAATATTTAGGATTTTCAGTGTGTTTTTAAAATTGTTTTATGACTATTCCATTTTTATTGGTTTATTTTGATTTTCTTCACTAATCTGTTTTTAATTCATTAACAGTTTAATACATGTAAGTAGAAATTTTTATTCCTTTTTGACTCTTATTACCCTGTCACTTCCTCCCCCATTTCTGCAATTGAAATCCCTTTTGTTTGTTTTTTTTTCCCCACTTCAAATAGGCTCCATTTTTTAATGTCAATTATTTTTTTAAGGTTTTTTTAAAATATAATTTACATTCCAACCACTATCCCCATCCCTCCTCTCTTCCCAGTCCCACCTTTCCCCCTACTACCCTCAGACCCCCGCACCCCCAACCAAGTACAACCCACTCTGGCACATCAAACTGCACCAGGACTAAGTGCCTCCTCTTCCACTGAGGCAAGATAAGGAGCTCCTCTAGGAAAATGAGCTCCAGAGGGAGGCAACATTGTCTAAGTCTGGGATAGACCCTGTTCCAATTGTTAGGGGATTCACTGATGACCAAGCAGCCTGTCCGCTTCATGTATGTAATGGGTCTAGGAGCAGGGGCAGTACTTGTAAGTTCTGTTTGGTGGTTCCTTCTCTTTAATTGGCTATGTGCGTCCTCTTGTGGTGACCTTGATCCATTCAATTTTCTCAAACCCTCCCCTAACTTTTCCTCAAGACTCCCTGATTTTTGCCTAGTGTTTGGCTGTGGGTCTCTGCATCTGTGTCCATTATCTGCTGAATATAGCTTCTAGGATGACAGTAATGTTGGGTTCTTGTCCAGATTTCTCACTCCTTCCCTCCACTTCCAACATCCATTTTATCTCCCCTACTTAGAGGGATTCAAGCATCATCCCTTGAGTCCTCCTTGATACTTAGTTTCTTTGGGTCTGTGGATTGTATCATGGTGATCCTATACATGTTGGCCAATATCCTCTTAGGAGTGAGTAAATACCCTGTGTGTCTTTTTAGGTTTGCATTAGCTCACTCAGGATGATCTTTTCAGGTTCTATCCATTTGCCTGCAAATTTCATGATATCCTTGTTTCTGATAGCTGAGTAGTATTCCATTGTGTAGATGTACCACAATTTCTTTATCCATTCCTTGGTTGAAGGATACCTGGGTTGCTTCCAGTTTCTGGCTATTATGAATAAAGCTGCTATGAGCATAGTTGAGGAAATGTCCATGTGATTTGGTGAAGCATACATTTTTATACCCAAGTGATATAGGACACGTTATGTGACTTTTTGAAGTTTCTCATGAATGATGGGTGTGTACACAGATATGTATGTGTATAGTGTATATGGAGTGCATGCTATGTATCTATACTACATGGAAATATTTACATTATACTGTGCATACAAATCTCACTTTCCTATTTTCATCTTTTTTCCCCTCAGTACCATTGGCTATTTTACAAATCTCTCCTTGTACAAGCACTGTGGATATCCAGAAGCAGGAATGCTTCTCTATGTCCCTACCCCTGTCTGACTCCTAAGTCCTTCTGACTCCATGGTGTCAGGTCCTCAGCTCTTAATTCTATTTTAAAGAAGACTCTTCAATCCTGGCACCTCATAATATTTTCTCTTGAAGCAATCTCCAAATTAAACTTCCTTTTGTTATTGTTTTTGTTTGATTTTTAAATCAGAGTCTCTGTAGCTGAAGCCCACCTCAAAGTAGATTACTGGAGAAGTACCCTAGAGTGGCCTTGCAAACCTTATCCATCTCTTGTCCCCTGAGTGACAGATTGTAGCTCACCTTTAAATTTTACCTATGTGAACCCTGGGTTTGGCAATTACTAGCTCTTCTATAGGTAGTGGAGCTGCAAAGGGTGACACTGGGATTTAGAGTTGGAGCACAGTTACCAGTCATAGCCTGTGTTCTTCTGTCAACCCCACTCCTATTACTTTTCCAGCAATCCTACTCCTGATCCTTTGTTACCTCAGTTTGGAAGCTAATAATCAGTGGTTTGTTTCAGTTCCAACGTCTTTCCCAATGTGGTACAAGTTGGAATGCAGAATTGCTGGTGACTATACACCAGAGGGCTACTTCCATTCTCCTTTTCATTTTGCGTTTCAGTGGTGTGAGCAATACTCTCAACTAGACCTGACCGCTGAGAGGCAGTTAAGCTTGAGATTCAAATGCAGCACAGCTCCTGCAAGTTTTCCTCACCTATACCTCTCTGCACACAGATGAGGGAGGTACTCCCTGCAGAAACCTGTCTCCACTTTCCTCTCTCTCCCCCAGAGTTTGGATTTGGTGAGCTGCTGACAGGGCGCTGCTTCGCACATAGAGGTAAGACTTCAGCATCCTACATCAGGCTCAGAGGAGCTGACACTGATTGACTTCAGCTCTTAAAACTCACAAAAGGCGACCTGCTGCTTCCAGCGGAAAGTTTCCTTAAACCAAATCCTTGCTAACTCCACTGTATTAAGCCAGGGTCAGTGTTGGTCTTTGAAAAATACAAGGAATAACAGGATATATTCAGATTAAGTTCTACTTCATTGATTACCTATAATATGTCAGTTAGTGTGTTAATTAGAAAATGTGCCACACATTTTTATTTGAGAGTAACACATTGTACAGCATGTAGAGAATGTCTTCCTTTCTGTAATAATCAGAGTTTGTGGTGGTCTAGATGAGAAATAACCCACACTGGCACATGTGTGTGAATACATGACCCCACCCACCTTGTGCTAATTTTGAAAGTTGAGTAGCCTCTGAGAGGGAGATTCTCATAACAAATGAATCATTGGGGGCTGGACTTGAGAGTTTTTGGATAGATCCTGCTTCTTGTTCACTCTCTGAATCCTAGTCTTCCAAGATGTGCTGCAAAAACTTTCAGCTGCACACACCTGCTACCAAGGGGACAACCTGCTGCTTTGCCTTCCCTGCCATGATGGATTGTGTCCCTCAGACTGGGAGCCAAAATAAGACCTTAGGTTGATTTTGTCAGGTATTTTACAACAGCAATAAGAAAAGTCACTAATGCAGTGCCCAAGTGATTGCTCCCTCATTCATTCTTATGTTCATTATCCCCAAAACACTGTGGACTTAATGTGTGGCAGACAACATAGCTCCCAGGTTTCACTGGTTCTACAATGTTTCCCTAGTTTTATAAAGTTCTGTTCTGTAACTCAGCAGTCATATTAATTATATAGAGCTACAATAACAAAATACCACAGATCAAAGATTCTTAAATCTGGTCCATTTGCAACTCCTTTTCTCCTCCAAAAAAACATTTATTCAACACTCAGTATATAGTCACATAAAATAAGTATACAAATCAAGTATTTGCTGATAATAAATTATAAAGTAATTCATGTTTAATCATTTAAACCTATAATAATTTACTATTTATTCTAGATGAGAGCATATTTGAATGCTAATGAAACAATATGTATGTTTATTTGCACATGATCAAATATTGACTGAATACATGTACCATAAATCATCTACAAATTTTTTCAGGATATTTTGATTTTTAAATCATCAATTCTGAGAATACCACTTCATACAAATATGTAGTACTAAATGACAAAAGTGTATTTATGGATATTTCATAAATTGTTTGAATTTCTATCATTATCCAAAACCAAAATTCATTTAATGACTTTTATTAAGGTGAAGATATCAATTCAAATGGTAATTTTGAAAATTAAGCATCTTAGCCTAGCATAATCTAAAGATACATCGATACTTACATATTAAGTAATAATAATAGGAAGACACTAAAACTTCTGATTTTTGTAATTAAATCATGTTTCTCTGAGAGTGGAACACTTTCTGTGTACATTAAAAATACTGCAGTTTATAATGTCCTCAGTTAGCTTTTTTTGATGTGTTAAAATTTTCTGACAAGATCAACTGAAGGAAAATCAACATTGTCATGACTCATGGAGCACATAATTGCAGCCTGGGTGGACATGATGGAAGGAGCAGGAGTCTGGCTGGTCACATTCTGTCTACATTCAGAAATCAGAGAATTGAAGAGAAAGTTAAGCCCAGTCATAAGCCACTCCTATGACCAATTCCTCCAGTAAGGTTTTACCTTCCAAGATTAAACAACCTTTCCAAACAGTGCTACCAACTGGGGACCTAGTGCTTAAAGATGAGAGCCCATAGGAGACATTTCACATTCAAATCTGAGCTGAGGTTTTTCAGGCAGATTAGTTAGTGTCGACTAAAATGAAGGTATAAACAATGTAAGAAATTATACCATACACTAGTTGTTTCAAACAATACAAATTTCTTCAACACAATTCCAGAGGTTTAGATTTCAGAGTCCCAGTAATGAGTATGTTTCTTTCAGAGGCCTCTGTTCTTAGCTTGCAGATGGTATTGTGTCTGCCTCTCCCCATAGCCTTTAGCTGTGCACTTGTAGTCACTGTGTCCTTTTATAAAGACACCTGTCCTGTTGGACACCTGCCCAACCTTTATGTGCTAACTTAATCTTAATGGCTTACTTATAGGGCTTTTCTCCAAATTCAGTCACATTGGAGATGAAATTTTTAAAATGTAATTTTGGAGGGATACAGTCCTATGAAGGAGAATGCATTTTTCTTTTTTGTTGTTGTTGTGTTTTGTTTTTTTTTTGTTTTGTTTTGTTTTGTTTTCATCTGTGACACAAACTATGTGGGACTCTGTATAGTAGCTAAGAGGGCTAGTCCTTTTACACCTGGACTCCTCTGTTGTGAGCTAAGTGACTTTTCAGCTTCTTCAAACTGGAAAATATGAGTGAGTGAAATTCATTCTGGGGGAAGAAAGAAGACTTAGAATAGAGGGAAGGAATCCAACAAAGAATTCCTCAAAGACATAAAGTCACAGATATCACATTCAAGGTAGAAGACGTAGTCAGACCACTTAATATGAGACTGGGACACTGGCTACCTCCTTCAGTGAATTGTAAAGATTTCAGTAACAGGCAGAGAAAGGAGTTTAGTGCATGAATAGTTCATCCTATAGCCTCACACCCTCACTAGTCATAATGATCCACCACTGATCGTGGTGCTCCACCACTCATTATGGTGATCCCTCTGTGCATGCTCCTTAAGAAGGTACAGACTGAGACCTTATTCACACTTACTAACTGGCAGGACACCCACAGCCTGGAAATGTTTCTCTATCACATAGTAACTTTGGACTCAACCTGATTTGAAGTGAAGTTGCTTCAAAGGTAGCCAGACTTGAATGTGGATGTACCTTACTAGCATCTCAACAAAAACAACAGGACCATGATTGGAATGTCATGGCTAACTTTTCCCATTAACCCAAGAATAAAGTTTGGTAAGATGGGAAAAATTAATTTCTTCTTACTATAACTAAAATAAACACAGCTCCCTGTGTGTTAGTTAGTTTTATGTCAACTTGACACAAATTAGAGTCAGTTGAGAAGAGGAACTCTCAAATGAGAAAATGCCTCCCAAAGACTGACCTATAAGCAAGTCTGGCAGGCATTTTATTGTTAATGATTAATGTGAGGTGGTCCAGATTACTATAGACAGTGCCACCCCTGAAGAGATAGTTATATAAGAAAGCAAGCTAAGCAAGGAATGGGAGCAAGCCAGTAAGCAGCATTCTACCATGACTTCTGCTTCAGTTCCTGTTTCCAAGTTCTTACCTTGACTTCCCTCGATGATGGATTGTGACCAGGAAGTTTAAGATAAAATAAATACTTCTCTCTGTAAGTTTTTTTTTTGGGGGGGGGGTTGTTCTGGTACTCTTGGGGTTTATAACAGCAATAAAAACTCTGAGATATAAATTGATACCAAGATTGTAGGATATTTGCCTTGATAGATCTGACCATATTCGTGCTGGGTGTTGTGGAAGGACTTTAGAACTTTGTGCTAGAAAAGTCATTGAGTGTTCAGAGCTTAAACTATTATTATCCTGAAAACTTGGAGGAAAATCCTGAGAGCAGTGCAGGCAATGGAGACCTGGTGTGTGATGTTTTTGAGGGAAGCAAAGACTGTATCAAGGCCATTTCTGTGATATTTTGAACAAAGAACTACTAAAGTGAAACTTTTGCTTTGCTATCACAATTGATGCTGGTCAGCTGGAGCTGAAGAAATAGCTGTGATTAAGAAGAGATCACATAAAGAAAACACAAGCAGATGATTTTTCACATTAGGGACTCCAATATGGCGGCAGATGGCACAGACACATTTTGAGCACAGGGAAAATAGCTACACCATCACAGAAATATGAACAAGCTAAGCAATAACCCAAGAAGCACAAACCTGCAGGGATTTAACCTGCAAACCCAGCGACTTCCAGAAACTCAGGGAAACAGACCTACTAGCTGAGGAGCAGAGGCCCAGGGCCGAGAGCAGAGGCCAGTGGCATGGAGCAAAGGCCCAGAGCCAGAATCAGAGGCCAGCGGCATGGAGCAGAGGTCTGGGCCCCAGAGTAGAGTCCAATGGAAGAGTAACTCACATACCCAATGAGTAGCTCCGAACCCCAGACAGGGGTACTCACCAGCCTCAGGAGGACCCAGCTTCCATGCTGGCATCCCATACAGAAGAACTACGGAATCACCAAGATTTATCTCCAGCAGAGCAGTGGTCTGGAAGATGCAAGCATATCTGGGCTTACCCAGAAAATTGTTGAACATTCAGGTCCCTTTATTGGATATACAGTCATGTGGAAGAACATTGCACCCAGACAGGTCAGAGGGGTGCTCTTCTTACACTGGTACAGGGTCCTGCAGGTCTGATCACTGCAGGGCCTTGGCAGGCAGCCTCAACTGCCAGATAGAGGTACCTCCTGGATTCCTGAGCACCCAGAATTGACAAGCTCACTCCAACACCATAAAGAGGAAGGGCAGTGCCACTGAAACAGCAAGACCAGAGCAGGCTGAATGGCAAGTGGTCAAGTTATAAGGCTGCAGAACTCCACTGAGTGCAAGCCCAGCAGATGGGTTGTTCATATCAGAGCTAATGTACCTTGCCTCTTCTCGGTGGGATACCCTATCTTCAGCATAGCTCCTGCATGGAAGCAGCGATTTCTTGGCCTTTGTGCACTGCCAGAGTGATACAGACTACAAGGGCTTACTGCTTAGGGCCAAGAGGCATAGAGGTGCCTTGGAGACCACCTAGAAGAAGCCGCCTGGGGTACCCTGACCACAGAACTGACCCTCAGAGCAGACACACAAGCAGAAGGAGATCTGCAGCTCTAGTCTACAATCCATGGTCCTCTGAGCCCCACTGATATCACTAGGAAGACCTGCTAGAACCCAAGACCCTATAGACTGGAATAACTCATCTCACTCAATCCACAACCTGAGTCCCCAGTTGGGATACAACTGGAAGGGGTGAACTTTGGGGGGACCACTGAGACCCACTCTCCATCTTAAGACCCCACCTAGCTTGTGTTAAGCTACAGATCACCAAGATTATACATACTCTACACCAAAGCTCCCTCCTTGGCACCAGATCCAGAACACATTAGGAACAATCAGCTAAGGGCAACCAGATGGCTAAAGGTCAGTGAAAAAACAAAACTGACAAAAATCAGGGAAATATGACTCCAACAAAATTCAGTGAAGTTAGCACAGCAAGCCCTGAACATCCCATCATAGCTGAAACACATGAAAATGATGACAAACCTATTATTAGGAAAATGATAGAGCCATTATAAGAAGAAATTAAATCCCTGAAAGAATTTAAAGAATCCTCAATTTTACAAATGAAGGTAGTGGAGAATACCATTAGAGACCTCCAAGCCAAGGTAGCCCAACATGAACGGAAAAGAGACAAGGCAATGAAAGATTTGAAAGATTTGCAGACAAAGACAAGCCAATTGAATCAGGAAATGTATAAAATGAACAAAATTTTCGAGACATGAAATTGGAAGTGGAAGCAATAAAGAAAACAAAAGCAGAGATAATCCTGGAGTTGGAAAATCAAGGGAAGAGAACAAGAACTACAGACATGAGTGTCAAAAATAGGATACAAGAGATGGAAGACAGAATCTAAGGCGTGGAACAAAAGAAAATGAGAAAGAGCCCCAGACAAAGGGTGGCCTACATCTCCTGTAACCTAAACTCTGTTAAGTAATATAAATTGTTATATTAGGCCAGTAGAATTACTGGCAGCTTGGGGGGAGATTCACCAGAGTTCGAAGGCAGTCTGGGAGTCCAACAGCCCTGGATTGCTTGGACTGACACCCTATAAGCTTCTGCAGTCCTTTCCCCAATAATTAAATACAACAAGACCTTTTAATATTTCAATGTTTAATCTTTAGCTGGGCAGACTCTCAATTAGCTACTCTAAGTTAACCTGGATCACCTAATCCCAAACCGCCATGTGCCTGTGATTACCTTTGAGAGTTCTCAAACACATCTATCTGCTTCCATGTCCCCTGGAGGAAAGAGCTAATCCTCTGTGTAAAGTGCAGGGTTCCTGTTCTAATCTCAGGAAGTCTCACCTTCCTATACACTCTTTCTGCCCAGCTAATTGGCTATCAGCAACTTTTATTAACCAATCAAGAGAATGCGTCAGAAGGGGAGTAACAAAATCTCAGCATTAAAATCAGCCTATCAGACCTTCCCCAACTTTCAACAACAACAACAGAAAGCCTACAAACTCATGAAAATGAAAAACTCTCTACTCAATGATCTCTGTGTCAGGGAAGAAATTGTTTTAAAAAGGGAAATTAAAGACTTTTTAGGTTTCAATGAAAATTAAGGCACAGAATACCCAAACTTATGGGGCATAATGAATGTAGTGCTAAGAGAAAAGTTCATAGCACTAAGCCCTTCAAGAAGAAATTGGAGAGTTCTCATACTAACAATTTAAAAGCACAACTGAAAGCTCTAGAACAAAAAGAAGCAAACACATCCAAGAAGAGTAGATGGCAGTAAATAAGCCAACTCAGGGCTGAAATGAATATATTGGAAACAAAGAGAAAAATAGAAAGAACCAATGAAACCAAGGGCTGGTTCGTTGAAAAAAAAAAAAAAAACATAAGCAAGATAAACAAACCCCTAGCCAAACTAACTAAAAGGCGAAGAGGAAGTATCCAAAAAAAATCAGAAATGAAAGGGGAGACATAACAAGAGACACTGAAGATCCAAAGAATCATTAGGTCTTACTTCAAAAGCCCGTACTCCACAAAATTGGAAAATATAAATGAAATGAATGATTTTTTGGATATATGTCCGTTGTCAAAGTTAAATCAAGATCAGGTAAATATATTAAACAGTGTTATAACCCCTAAGGAAATGGAAGCAATCATCAAAAGTCTCCCAACCAACAAAGCCCAGGGCTAGATGGTTTCAGTGCAGAATTCCACCTGACTTTCAAAGTAGAGCTAATACCAATGCTCCTCAAAGTATCCCACAAACATTCTATCAAAAACAATATACAGATTCAATTCAATACCTATCAAAACACCAACACAATTCTTTATTTAATATTTATTTATTACTGCAGGTTATATCTCCATGTTAGTGTCCTCTTTCCACCTCTCCAAGTCCTGCCCTCCCACCCTCTACCCCCTAACCCTTTCATCCCATTCCTCTGGAGTGGAATGACCCTACATAACAGTCCCCTGCCCCAGTTCATCAGTCATATGAGTGCCAAGAGCCCCCTCATACACTGGGGGCCTATAAGGAAGCACCACTAGGGCAAAGTGTCTCATTGATAGGAAAACAGTGTCTATGTTCCTGTTCCACTTGGTGCATTGGTACCAACACAATTCTTTACAGACCTTGAAAGAACAATTCTCAACTTCGTATAGAAAAACAAAAAACCCAGAATATCTAAATAAATCCTGTACAATTAAAAAAAATATGGAGGTTTCACTATCCCTGATTTCAAGTCATACTATAGATAAAAACAGCATAGTACTGGCATAGAAACAGATATGTTGATCAATGGAATTGAATCAAAGACCCAGAAATAAACTCACACACCTATGGTGACTCTATTTTTGACAAAGAAGCTAAAACTCTACAATGGAAAAAAGAAAGTATCTTCAAGAAATGGTGCTGGTCTAACTGGAGGTCAACATGTAAAAGAAGGTAAATAGACCCCTATTTATCACTCTGCACAAAACTTAAGTCCAAATGTATAGAAGACCTCAACATAAAGCCCGACATAATAAATCTAAAGGAAGAGAAAGTGGAGAAAAATCTCAAATTCATTGGCACAGATGAAAACTTCCTAAACAGAATACCAATAGCTTAGGTTATAATATCAACAATCAATAAATGGGACCTCATGAAACTTAAAAGCTTCTGTAAGGCAAAGGACACTGTCATTAGAACAAAAAGGCCACCTACAGATTGGGGAAAGATCTTTACCAACCCCACATCTGACAGAAGGCTAATATCAAAAATTTATAAAGAACGCAAGAAATTAAACACCAAGAAACCAAATAATTCAATCAAAAAGTGCAGAACAGACCTAAACTGAGAATTCACAGAAGAGGAATCTCTAATGGCTGAAGACACTTGAAGAAATTCTCAACATCCTTAATCATCAGAGAAATGCAACTAAAGATGACTCTGAGCTTCCATTTCACACCTGTCAGAACAGTTAAGGTCAAAAAATTCAAATGAAAGCACATGCTGGTAAGGTTGTGGAGAGATAGAAACATTCCCCCATTGCTGGTGGGAGTGCAAACTTGTACAACCACTATGGAAATCAGTCTAGAGATATTTTAGAAAACTTGGAATAGCTCTCCCTCAAGAACCAGCAATACCACTCCTGGATATACATCCAAATGATTCCTCACCAAACCACAAGGACATCTCCTCAAATATGTTCATAGAAACTCTATTTGTAATAGCTAGAAACTGGAAACAACCCAGATGTCCCATACCCAATAAATGGATAAAAAAACTGTGGTACATTTATACAATGGAATACTACTCAGCTATCAGAAACAAAGAAATCATGCAATTTGCTTCCAAATGGGTGGAACTAGAAAAGCTCATCCAGAGTGGGCTAACCCAGATTCAGAAAGATGCACATGGCATGTATTCACTTATAATTAAATTTTAGCCATATACTACAGGACAACTATTCTACAACCAACAAACTGAAAGGAACAGGAAAATAGGCCTTGTTGCCTGTTAGTGATACACTTTGCCCTAGTGGAGCAACCATGTAGGCCCCTAGTACAAGAGGAAGCTCTTAGCTCTCATATGACTGATGAATTAAGGGAGGCCAATATACAACAGCACCCCACTCAGGAGGAGTAGGACAGGTGGAAGAAGGGGAGAGTATGGGATGGTGGGACCAGGAGAGGTGGAGGGAGGGGGACTGTGATGGAGATTTAACTTGAAGGAATAAATAAACATTAAAAAAGAAACTCTTTCAAATTAAAAAGAAAATATTCCACAAAATAGAAGCAGAAAGAACATTGTCAATCTCATTCTATGAAGCCACAGTCACCCTGATACCTAAACCACACAAAAACTCAACAAAGAAAGAAAATTTCAGACCCAGTTTCCCTCAAAAACATTGATACAAAATGCTTAATAAAATATTCAAAAACTGAATAAAAAAAACACCAAAAGCATCATTCACCATGATTAAGTAGGCTTCATTCTAGGGATGCAAGGAAGGTTTAACACAAGGAAATCTATCAATGTAATCCATCATAAACAAACTGAAGGAAAAAAAACTACATGATCATTTCACAACATACTGAAATAACCTTTGATAAAATCCAACACCTCTTCATGATAAAAGTATTGGAGAGATCAGGGTCATAAGCCCTATACTTAAACATAATAAAGACAATATACAGAAAACTGGTAGCCAATGTCAAATTAAATGGAGAGAAACTTAAAGCAATTCCACTAAAAACAGGGACAAAACAAGGTTGCCCACTGTCCTCATATCTCTTTAATATAGTACTTGAAGTTCTAGCTATAGCCATAAGACAACTTAAGGAGATCAAGGGGATACAATTTAGAAAGGAAGAAGTCAAATTATCCCTATTTTCAGATGATATGATAATATGCATAAGTGATCCCCAAAATTCTACTAGAGAATTCCTACAGCTGATAAACTCCTTCAGCAAAGTGGCTGGATACAGAATCAACTAAAAAGAAATCACTAGCCCTCCTTTATACAAACAATAAATGGGCTGAAAAAGAAATTAGCTTTCACAATAGCCACAAACAACATAAAATATCTTGGTGTAACTCTAAACAAGCAAGTGAAAGACCTATATGACAAAAACTTTAAGACCCTGAAGAAATAAATTGAAGAAGACATCAGAAGATAGAAAGATCTCCCATATTCATAGATTGGTAGAATTAACATAGTAAAAATGGCCATCTTACCAAATGCAATGTACAGATTCAATGCAACTCCCATCAAAATCTTGGCATAATTCTTCACAGACCTTGAAAGAGTAATTTTCAATTTCATACAGAAAACAATAAAGAACTCAGGATAACAAAAACAGTCCTGTACAAAGAAGAATCTCTACAGGTATTGCCTTCACTGGCTTCCATCTGTACTACAAAGTGATAGTAATACAAACATCATGGTATTGGCGTAAAAATAGATAAGTTGATGATCAATGGAATCAAATTGAAGACCTAGAAATAAACCCAAACACCTACAGAAACTTGATTTTTGACAAAGGTGTCAAAACCATACAATGTAAAAAGGATAGCATCTTCAACAATTTGTGTTGGTCTAACTAGATGCCTACATGTAGAAGAATGAAATAGATCCATATTTATCACCCTGTACAAAACTCAAGTCCAAGTGGATCAAAGATCTCAACATAAAAACAGCCACACTAAATCTAATAGCAGAGAAAGTAGGGAAAACCTTGAACTCATTGTCACTGGAGACAACTTTCTGAACTGAACACTAGTAGCTTAGGCTCTAAGACCAACAATTAATGAAGGAGACGTTATGAAACTGAAAAGCTTCCGTAAGGCCAAGAACATTGTCAATAGAATAAAATGGCAGCCACAGATTGGGCAAAGATCTTCACTACCTCCATATCCAACAGAGGGCTAATATTCAAAATATATAAAGAGCAAAAGAAATTAAACACCAGGAAACAAAATAATCCAATGAAAAATCAGGATACAGAGTTAAAATGAGAATTCACAACAGAGGAATATCTAATGGCTGGACACACTTTAAAAATGCTCAACATCTCTAGTCATAAGGGAAATGCAAATGAAAACCACTGTGAGATTCCATCTTACACCTCTCAGAATGGTTAAGATCAAAAACTCAAGTGATACCACATGTTGGAGAGGTTGTAGAGAAAGGGGAACACTCCTCCATTGCTGGTGGAAGTGACAACTTATACAACCACTATGGAATTCAACCTGGTGCTTTCTCAGAAAATTGGGAATATCTCTACCTCAAGACCTAACTATAGGACTCCTGGGCTTATATGCAAAATATGTTTCACCAACCACGAGGACATTTCCTCAACTCTGTTCACATCAGCTTTACTTATAATAGTCAGAAACTGGAAACAACCTAGATGTCTCTCAACAAAGAAATGAATAAAGAAATTGCAGTACATTTACAGAATGGAATACTACTCAGCTAATAAAAACAAGGATATCATGAAATTTCCAGGCAAAGGGTTGGAACCAAAAAAGATCTTCCTGAGTGGGGTAACACAGACCCAGAAATACAGACATGGCATACACCCACTCATAAGCAAATGGATATTAGCCATTAAGTACGGGATAACCTCGCTACAATCCACAGACCCAAAGAAACTAAGTAACAAGGAGGGCTCAAGGGATGATGCTTGAATCCCTCTAAGTTGGGGAAATGGGATGCAGACATCGGAAGTGAATGGAGTAAGGGAACTGGACAGGAACCTAACATAGCTGTCATCTGAGAGGCTTTATCCAGCAGATAATGGAAACAGATGCAGAGAACCACAGCCAACCATTAGGTGAAAATCAAGGAGACTTTTGGAAGAGTTAGGAGAAGATTCTAGGTAGCTGGAGAAGGCAAGAATACCTCAAGAAGACCTACATAGCCAATTAACTCTGACAGAGGAGGGCTCATAGAGACTGAACCACCAACCAAAGAATTTGCATGGATGGGTCCTATACCCACTAAACAAATAAAGCTTATGGGCTACTTGGTTCTCAAGTGGATACCCTAACAATTGGAATGGGGACTATCTCAGGCTTGGTTTCTGTTGATTACCTCTGGGTCCCATTTGCCCAGCATACCTGTCTTGTCTTGCCTTAGTGGAAGAGGAGGCACTTAGACCTGATACAATTTGATGTGTGATGCACCAGAGTAGGTTGGTACCAGGTACAGGGGTGGAAATGGGTGGGCATGTGGGAATGAGAGGAGGGGAGGGAGTTGGGTTGCAATGGGAATGTAAAATAAACAAATAAATAAAATTTAAAAGAAGAAGAGACCAGCATCAATGAAGCAAAATCTTCTGGGAAATTTTCTTCATGATAAGCACACAAAAGCTGTAGTTCAGAGAGCACCAAAGCTGTACCTTGTGACAGAAGTCAAACTTTTTAATGTGTAATTTGATCTTCATATAAATCTCTTAGCAAGTGGGGGGTGGTCTCAGTCATGGACTTTGTTACCTGTTAGTGGGACACTACACTTTATTCTAATCGAGTTGCCATGTCAAGCCCCAGAGCAAGAGGAGGCTCTTAGTACTCATGTGACTGATGAACTGAGGGGGGCTGATATGTGGGGGCCCCCACACCTGAGAAGAAGGATAAGAGGGAGAGGGGGTAGAGGACAGTCCAGGAGAGACCACTGATGAAGATGCAACTTCAGTTGTATTAGAAGCCTCAGGACTGAAGGAGTCAGGAAAAGAATTGAGGTTTTACACTTTGTGGAAGGGTCAGAATCATGGAATAGAGGCAGTGAGGGGCCATTGGTGAGTGTGTAGCCTCAGTTACAGTGAAGACATCAGCATTTTGGAGATCCCAGTACCATAAGAAGGCCACAAAGGACAGTAGGAGCTAGCCTGAGCCTAGGAGAGAAGCTGTTTGTGCAAACGGGAAGAGCTGGAGAAGTAGCCCAGGATCTTTGCATCCAAGACACTAGTACCTAATAAAACGTTATCTGCTACCTTCTGTCTGCTGCCTTTCCTCCTCCAGGGTACCTGTAGTTCTGCCTCTGACACCCTGCATCCATCTGAACAAAGTCCTGCTTAAAAGACACCAGAGTCGCTCCCCTTCCCCTACCTGCTAGCCTATCACCTGCCGCACCCACTTTACCAATCTGAAACTGTTTGGTACCTGAAACCTGAGTTCAGCCCAGGAAATCAGATCTAGGACTAGTCAGAGTCAGAACCTTAAAAACAAGAAAGACTTGAAGACTAAATTACAGCATCATTCTTCAGCTCCGCAACTTGCCTGATTGGTGTAATAGCAATCAAAGAACTAAACACACATCCAAAACAATAGGACCATATATCCACACTAAGAAACACCACAACTATCATAACTCCACATATCAAAATCCAAGCACAAAAACACAAATATGAACAACTAAGACAATATACCTCATCTAGAAGCTAGCAACCCAGCTGTAATATGACCTGAGAAAAACAACTTACCTGAAGCACAAGAACTTCAAAATAGCAATTATGAATATGTTCAACTTTCAAGAGGTTATAAATAAAATATCTGAATAAAAACAGGGCATCTGCCCAGGCCCATCTGGCTTTTAAAGTACTGAGGACAAGTCAGGTGTAATTCTGATGGGTCTGCCATTTCCACAAAATAGAATCAAAAGAAACACTGACAAACTCATTCTATGAGGCCAGAGTCACCCTGAATCCTAAACCACACACAGACCCAACAAAGAAAGAGAACTTCAGACCGATTTTCCCCATCAATATAGATGCAAAAATACTTAATAAAATATTGGCAAACCAAATCCAAGAACACATCAAAAGGATCATGCACCATGATCAAGTAGGCTTCATACCAGGAATGCAAGGATGGTTCAACATTTGAAAATCCATCAACATAATTCACTGTATAAACAAACTGAAAGAAAAAAACCACATGATCTTCACGCTAGATACTGAAAAAGCATTTGGCAAAATCCAACACCCCTTCATGCTAAAAGTCCTAGAGAGAATGGACATACAAGGACCATACCTAGAAGTAATAAAGGCTATATCCAGCAAGCCAGTAGCCAATACCAAATTAAATGGAGAGAAACTCGAAGCCTTTCCTGTAAACTCAGGTACAAGACAAGGATGTCTACTTTTGCCATATCTCTTCAACAAAGTACTTGAAGTTCTTGCTAGAGCAATGAGACAGCTAAAAGAGATGAAGGGGATACAAATTGGAAACAAAGAAGTCAAATTATCCCTGTTTGCAGACAATATGATAGTATACATGGGTGACCCCAAAAATTCTACCAGAGAACTCTCACAGCTGATAAACACCTTCAGCAAGGTGGCTAGATACAAAATTAATACAAAAAAAATCAGAAGCCCTCCTTTATACAACAAATAAATGGGCTGAGAAAGAAATTAGGGAAACAACACCCTTCACAATAACCACCCACAATATAAAATACCTGGGGGTAACTCTAATCACGCAAGTGAAAGATTGTACAACAAGAACTTCAAGTCCTTGAAGAAAGAAATAGAAGAGGCCATCAGAAGATGGAAAGATCTCCCATGCTCATGGATAGGTAAGATCAACATAATAAAAATGGCCATCCTACCAAAAGCAATATACAGATTCAATGCAATTCCTACCAAAATACCAACACAATTCTTAATAGACCTGGAAAAAGCAATTCACAACTTCATATAGAATAACAAAAAACAACAACAACAACAAAAAAAAAACAGAATAGCTAAATCAATCCTGTACAATAAAAAAAAAAAAAATCTGGAGGTATCACCATCCCAGATTTCAAGCTGTGCTACAGAGCAATAGTAATAAAAACAGTATGGTACTGGTATAGAAACAGACCAGTGGATCAATGGAATCAAATTGAAGACCCAGAAAGGAACCCACACACCTATGGTCACCTAATTTTTGACAAAGAACCCAAAACCATACAATGGAAAAAGGACAACATCTTCAACAAATGATGCTGGTCCAACTGGATGTTCACATGTAAAAGAATGAAATTAGACCCATACTTATTACCTTGTATAAAACTTAAGTCCAAGTGGATCAAAGGCCTTAACATAAGGCTGGTCAAACTAAGTCTCCAGAAGAGAAAGTGGGGAAAACCCTCGAACTCATTGGCACAGGTGACAACTTCCTGAACAGAACACCAATAGCTCAGGATCTAAGACCAAGAATCAATAAATGGGACCTCATGAAACTGAAAAGCTTCTGTAAGACAAAAGAAACTGTCATTCAAACAAAACAGATTGGGCAGCCTACAAATTGGGGAAAAATATTCACCAACCCCACATCTGACAGAGGGCTAATATCCAAAATTTACAAAGAACTCAAGAAATTAAATGCCAAGAAACCAAATAATCTAATCAAAAAATGGGGAACATAGCTGAACAGAGAATTCACAAAGGAGGAATTTCTAATGGCTGAGAGACACTTGAAGAAATGCTCAGCATCCTTAATCATCAGAGAAATGCAACTCAAGACGACTCTGAGATTCCACCTAACACCTGTCAGAATGACTAAGATCAATAGCTCATATGACAGCACATGCTGGGAAGGTTGTAGAGAAAGGGGAACCCTCCTCCATTGCTGGTGGGAATGCAGGCTTGTGCAACCACTATGGAGGTCAGTCTGGCGATATCTTAGAAAACTTGGAATAACTCTGCCTCATGACCCAGCCATTCCACTTCTGGGTATACATCCAAATGAAATGATTCCTCACCAAATCATAAGGAAGTTTCCTCATCTATGTTCATGGCAGCCTTATTTGTAATAGCTAGAAACTGGAAACAACTCAGATGTCCCTCAACCGAAGAATGGGTTAAAAATCTGTAGTACATCTACACAATGGAATACTACTCAGCTATCAGAAACAAGGAAATTATGCAATTTGTAGCCAAATGGATGGAACTAGAGAAGCTCATCCTGAGTGAGCTAACCCAGATCCAGAATGATGAACATGGCATCTACTCATTTATAGTCAGATTTTAGCCATATATATAGTATAGGATAACTATACTATAATGAATGCACCAAAGGGAACATGAACATAGACTTTTTTTCCTGTCAGTGAGACACTTTGCCCTATGGGTGCTGTCTTATAGGCCCCCATTGTATGAGGAGGCTCTTGGCCCTCATATGACTGTTGAACTGGGGCAAGGAATGTTGTGTAGGGACACTCCACTCCAGAGGAGTGGGATGGAAGGGATGGGGGTAGAGGATGGGAGGGCAGACTGGGAGGGGTGAAAAGAGGACACTACGATGGAGATGTAATCTGAAGTAATAAATAAATAAATAGATAGATAGATAAATAAATAAATAAAATGATCATATCATTAGATGCAGGAACGTGCTCTGAAAAAATCCAAAATCCCTTCATGAGAAAAGTACTAGAGAAAAGAGAGACCAATGGGCATACCTCAGCATAATAAATGCAATTTACAGCAAACCCAGAGCTGGCATCATCAATAGCAGATAGAAACTTGATGGCTTTACCCTAAAATCAGAAAAAGACAAGAATGTGCATTGTCTCTATACCTACTCAGGAGATTACTTGAAACCTTAGCTAGATTAGTAAGACAACTGAAGGAGATCAAGAGGATATAAGTAGAAAAGGAAGCAGTCCAATTATCTTATTTGCAGATGATGTGATTTTATATATAAAGAGTCTAAAGACTCTGAGGAAATTTCTACAACTGATAAACATTTTCAACAAAGCAATAAGATACAAAATTAACATGTAAAAATCTGTAGCCTTCTTAAATACAAATGACAAACATACTGAGGAAGAAATCATGGAAATAGCACCTTTCACAAGAGCTCCCCACTCTCAAAATAAAATATTTTGAGTATAACTCTAGCCAAGAAAGTGAAAAACTTATATAATTAACTTTAAGACATTAAAAAGATAAACTTAAGAAGACACTAATAAATGAAAAGATCCCTCATAATTCTTCACAAATTGAAAAACAATTTTCAATTATATACGGAAAAGGAAAAAGCAAAAAACACCACCACCAACAAAACAGGATAGGTAACACAATCCTGTATAATAAAAGAAATGCTGGAGGTATCACCATCCCAAATTTTATGTTGTATTATGGAGTAATAAAAATGACATGATATTGACATAAAAGCAAACATATTGTCAATGGAATGACATTTAAGATTCATAAATAAAGCTACATAGCTATTGACATAATTATTTTGGCAAATAAGTTAGTGGAGAAAAGACAGCATATCCAATGAATGGTCTTTATCAAATGGATAACTGCATGTGAAATAATGAAAATATACCCATTTCAATAACTCTGTACATATTTCATCTTGAATGGACAAATGATCTCAACATAAGGCCAGATACCCTAAATCTGAGCAAAGAACAATGTGGAATTCACTTGAACTCATTGACACAGAAGAAGATCTTTTTTAACAGGACCCTGATAGTATAGGCACTAAGACCAGTAATTAATAAAGGAGTCTTCATGATACCAAAAAGCTTCTCTACAGCAACAGTCACAATTATTTAAGCAAAGTGGGAGCTACAAAGTGGGGACAAGATATGCCATTATACATCTGACACATGTTTAATATCTAGAATACACAACTTTAAAAGCCTGAAAATCAAGAAAATGAATAACAATTAAAAATAATGCATGTAACAACAGAAATCTCTCAAAAGATAAAATATAAATGAATCAGAGCACTTAAAAATATGTTGAGCACCCTCATCCATCAGAAATATGAAATTATGAGATTTCATCTTACTTCAGTCAGAACTGCCAAGATTAATTAATAAAACAAACATCTGATATTGGTGATAAAGTAGAAATATTTATTGCTGACAAAAGTGGACACTGGTAAAAACCACTATGGAAATCAGCACAGCGGTTCCCCCAGAAGCTGGAAATCAATCTACATCAGAACATGCCTCTACCATTCTTGGGCATATACCCAAATAGCTCTACCTCTTACTACAGAGGTACTTACTTATCCATGTTCATTGCTACTCTATTTATCTTTTTTATGTTTATTTATTACTTCAATTACATCTCCATCACAGTCCCCTCCCTGTACCTCTCCTGGTCCAACCCTCCCATCCTCTTTCCCTTCTTCCACCTATCCTACTCTTGCAGTGTGGGATGCCCCTACATATCAATCCCCCTAAGTTCAGTGGTCATATGAGGGCTAAGAGTTTCCCCTTGCACTGGGGGCCTACATGGCAGCTCCACTAGGGCAAAGCATCCCACTAGCAGGTAAAGTCTATGTTCCTGTTCCTTTAGGTGTGTTGGTTGTAGGCTAGTTATCCTGTACTACACGACTAAAATTCAGTTACAAGTGAAAAAAAGGCATGTGTATCTTTCTGGGTCTTGGTTAGCTCACTCAGGATGAGCTTTTCTAGATCATCCATTTGGCAGCAAATTTTATGATTTCCTTATTTCTGATGGCTGAGTAGTATTTCATTGTGTAAATGTACCACAGTCATTTTTATCCATTCGTTGGTTGAGAGAAATCTGGGTTGTTTCCAATTTCTAGCTATTACAAATGAAACTGCTATGAATATAGTTGAGGAGATGTCAAAGGACACTGTCATTAAATAGCAACCTACAGGTTGTGAAAAGATCTTTACCAACCCCACATCCAACAGAGGGTTAATATCCAAAATTTATAATATCCAAGAAATTAAACACCAAGAAATCAAATAATCCAATGGAAAAAAATGGAATACAGAGCTAAACTGAGAATTCACAAAAGAGGAATCTTTAATGGCCAAGAGATACTTGAAGAAATGCTCAACATCCTTAGTCATCAGGGAAATGAAACTCAAAACAACTCTGAGATTCCATCTCACACCTGTTAGAATGGCTAAGATCAAAAATTCAAATGACAGCACATTCTGGCAAGGTTGTGGAGAAAGGGAAACACTCCTCCATTGCTGGTGGGAGTACAAACTTACTTATACAACCACTATGGAAATCAGTGTGCCTATATCTTAGAAAACTTGGAATAGCTCTACCTCAAGACCCAGCCATACCACTCCTGGGTGTACATCCAAATGATTCCTCATCAAGTTACTCTATTTATAATAGCAAGAAATTGGAAACATCCAAGATGTCCATCAGCTGAGAAATGGAGAATGAAAAGGTATAATTACACAGTGGAATATTATTCAACTGTTAAGAAAAACGAAATTTGCAGGTAAACATAATGCAGAGAGAAGAACTATCATCCTAAGTGAGATACCTCAGGCTCAGAAAGACAAACATTGCATATTTTCTCCATATGTGAATGTTAGAATATGAACTTTAGTCATGAGTGTTTCACATAGAATAGACACAAAGTTTAGGAAGTTAATAAGTGACCAGGAAGAGGAGGAGATCCTTCAAAGAAGAGAAAATAGAGTGTAATAATATAAAGATAAAAGGAAGAAACTAGAATAGGAATATTAATAAGGGAAGGATGAAGGGATGAAAGTGTAAAGGAGAGAATAGCAGGATGGATGAGTACAAAAAAAAGGTCTTTTGAAAAGCCATATGGAAGCATATTAATACAGAAGTTTCCTAAAATATACAATATATATAAAATGAATTGAAATGGAGTTATCCTGTAATAGTGGACAGAATGCCTTAACTAGAAATCTATGCTGCAATGTAAAACCTCTAGTACTAGGAGTGGGTTATATTTTATTTAGTTACTGGCCAAAGGAGTCCCACAGAACTTCTGACAAAACTTATAAGCTATTGACTATTCTCTTGGTTTTCCCCGAATTCCAGAAGCTAAGGCCCTATCAATGTAGACACCACTTATTTATGTCATTGAACTTGGAAAAAAATTGAAATGCTATCCAACTAGCTTACAAACTATCATGGTGCTGAAAGTTACTATACATGCTATCAGAGGAGAAAAGCACTTACCAGTACCACACACATATGAACTTGTTACCTACAGTAGAGACATTCTTACAAGATATGTTAGTATTTATAATGGCACAAATTTAATGTGAGTAACCAACCACTTTTCAATTGGATATAAGGCCCACTGTATGAGATAGAACACAGTATGACACTGCTAAAGTGTTCAAAAATCTGAGACTAGATATGTCATTGGCCTTAAAGGAAGACTTATGAGTATTATTCTGCAAAAAGAACATAGCAATAAAATGACTCCTAATAACATATCACTGTACCCATAGATCAACACATCTCTCAATCCTGCTGAAAGAAGCTCCTTGCTCCTTATAGTAATTAACACAGAGATGTGCACCTGAACAATGTGCAGAAAGTGAGAGACTTTGGAGTACTCAGATATACTTGGGATGGTTATTTTAACCAACCCTTTCCCCTCAAGACTTGGGGTTCTATGCAGAAGAGGAGAAGAAGGAGAAACGGTAAAAGTCATAGATGGTGAATGACTCCAATGAAACGGTGTCTTTAGACACAGTGGAACTGACACACGTATGAACTCATAGAGACTATGAGGCCACACACAAGATCTAGAAAGGTTTCATCATGACAAAGTCCTAGTTCAGAGAAGCAGAAGTGGACACAAAGTACTCTACCCAATAAGCTTCTGGTAATTGATACCTTTTGGGGAATATTAGTTTTCTTCAATGCAGTGGCACTGGGTATATTATCCACACTGGAAGGCAGGCTCTAAGCTCATGTGTGGTACCCAACAGAAAACAGACTCTGTTTTTGTGTGTTTAATTTTTTGTTTTTGTTTTGTTTTGTTTTAACTTGGGCTTTTTTTCCTTTATAATTGTGTGTGTGTGTGTGTGTGTGTGTGTGTGTGTGTGTGTGTGTGTGTG
>CAJQZJ010032698.1:332856-389313 GCA_907164525.1 Lophiomys imhausi | reverse complement strand
GTGTGTGTGTGTGTGTGTGTGTGTGTGTGTGTGTGTGTGTGTGTGTGTGTGTGTGTTTGTGTGTGTGTTGTCTGGTGGCCTTATGAGTCATTTATTTAGTTGCATTTTAAACTCCCTGCTTTATATGGATTCCCATTTATAGTTTGTCATCAGAACCAGAAAGAATTGGTCAGGCAGTGAATTTTGAGAAGGGAGCCAAGCATACATAGGTTAAGGTTTCTCTTTACACTTGTTTGGGAAGTGGGGTTAGTGCCATGTGGGGCCATGAGAATGAAAACACAAGAATATGAGAGAAGAAACAAGAAACACATAAGACATAGAAAAAATAAAGACCAGAACACCAAGGCAAGGTTCTCCAACTTATTATCTACAGCTTGCAATATTCTGATGTAATCCAGGGGTATATGACAAAAGGAGGAAGGGAGGGCATGAATGTCCCCTCTCTACTTTGTCTAAGTCTCTGGATTCTAGGAACTCTGACTTCAGCAAACCTGACTTGACAATCAGATCTTGTATAGCTCCATAACATAATCAAAAACTATCAAAATTGTCAAAACATGAGTCTTTCCTATTCTCTAACACTGCTGGGGTATTCATATCAATTTTGTCCAGGTTTTGTCTTGTCTTGGGGTTCTTTGAAATCAGGGAGAGTTGAATTGTGGAGGAAATGTTGCCACGTTAGATCTGTAGCCTCCCTTGTGGCTCTTAACAACTTCCATAACTTTTCCTCCACTGGATGCTAAAACAGTGCATTTTCAGTGAAAGTAAAATTTGTTGCTTTTAGCAGCACCATTTCTACTAGGCAGGAACCAGCCATATGAGTCAAAATGAGGCAGCCGGACAACAGGCCACAGGAGTTTGTGCTCGAATCTCAGCAGTGAAGCTTCTACCATGGATGACTTGCACTCAAGCCTTTTATTTGTTGTATTTTTATAGTCAGAAATGATCAACAGTAAGTGTTCACAAGGTGACTGAGTGAACACATGTGGTGTGGCCAGGAGGGTGACTTCCCCATGTGGCTCAATTACTTAAAATGGTAACATCATCAGATGTTTATTTACCAATGTATTGAGTGCATCAAGCAGAGATTTTTCTTCTATTTCTATTCTAAGCACACAGTTTTTGGATCAGTGATGAGGATAAATTGATTAGAAAGCATTTCTATAAATATTCCAAACCGACCCCTTTTTTTTCTTGTATTATTTTAGTACACGTGTTATTGATTATACTGTAGTGGTCATACATTAGTAATAACTAAATAAACCCATAGTTTATACTGAGCTCCCTCATTGTGATGCACGATGGGTTTTCATGAAGAATAGCATTCATCTATCATCACAGGATCACATAAAGTAGTAGTTTCATTGACTCAAACTTCCCTACATCTATTCATTCTTCTTCCCATGTCCCTAGAAACTCCAGTCGTACCATTATTATTGGGATTTCACTTAATAATGTGCATTTACAGTTCTCATATCTCTCTATCATCTGACCACTTGTCTCATTCCAATTCTGAAAAAAGTCCACTGTGTTGGTGTACCACACCTTGTTTACTTACATTGATTGTTTCTAAAGTTTGGCAGTTCTAACTATACTTGCTGTGAAATATTCAGGTATCAACTTGAGTGTAGATATAACTTGTCAACTACTTGAGTAAGCATCAAGCAACAGATTGCTGGATCTTTAGTATATTTAGTTTTCTAAGGAACTATTAATCTTACTCCCAGAGTGGCTGGACCATTCTCTGCTCCTCTAGCTCTGAGGGAAGCAGTGTTGTGACATATGTCCTTCCATGGGTGCTGTAATTTTGTTATAGTTTAGTTTATTGGGTGTGTAGTGATGTCTCTGTGCAGATTATTTTGCAGTTCCCTAATGGTATACAGCCTGTAAGAGGTGTGCATGTGTGTATTATCTTGTGTTTATATGGGTGTGTGCAAGTAACTGTGTTCATACATCTTTTCATGTATTTATCATCTGTGTATCATCTTTGTAACCTGTCCAGATTTTCTTTTGTCTCATTTTAATTGATTTTTTCTTAATTTTTCACTTTCTTCTTTTGTTTTGTTTTGTTACATTTTGTGCATTTTGAATTTTTTGTAAAACTAGACATAGAAGCCATGATATTGAAAGCCAAGCCCTCTACCTTTGAGATTTTTCGTTAGCACCTTGTCCACACATTTTCCTTTATTTTAGTTTTGATACAACACCTTGCCAACTTGCCCTGCCTGGCAAACCTTGAATTCTATTTCCAAGGTTGACATTGAACTTGGAATTCTTCTGCCTTGGGTCTCTGTAGTATCTAAGATTGTAGACTGCAACAGCAGTCCCAACTTCTACTGTTGGGTCTGAAAGAAGTGTTTTAATTTTGAACAATAGATCTACATCAGATGGGTGTTTTGCAACTTTTTTCCCTTTGGTTATCATTTTTTTCCTTTTTTCTCTTCTTTATTTATTTGTTTGCCTGAGATAGGGACTCCTACTGTAGCCAAAATTAGCCTAGAACTCACTGTGCGGACCAGACTGACCTCAAACTCATGGCATTCCACCTGCTTCTGCCTTCTTGGTGCTGGATTACAGGCACGAGCCACTATGTCCAACTCTTCATTTTCTATGTGTCCTTCACAGAGCAGAATGGTTTAGAGTCCTAACTATCAACCCTTCTTGTGGTGAGCCTGGTTTTGGTGCTGTATTTTAGAGGTCATTATCTTCCCCAAGGTCATTTGGATTATCTCCTGTTTTCTTGCTGAGGTTTTATGGTTTTGTTTTGGGGTTTTGGTTCCTAAGTGTTTTTTTCTATAGAGTCATTCTGTGCATGTGTATGTCTAATTGTTCCAAAACATTTTTGAAAGTATTTTCTTTTACTTTTAATAAATCACCTTCACTTCCTTCCCCATAATTTCATAAATTAATTTTCCATAAAAGCAACTCAAAGTATTTTATGATCATTTAAAAAAAAACAGAAAGCAACACTTGCTTAGAGATTAGACACATCACTTGGCTTTAAGAGAAAAGCAGTAATCAACCAGTAAATGGTGTGCCCAGGTGTGAGCCTATCTCATTGCACTGCCCTGACTCAGTATTTCCCATGTGGGAGGTTTATGGCGGAAAATTCCCTGGTTAAGCTAAGTTTATAAAATAGCACATAATTGCTCCTCTCTCAGAGATTGCAAACATGCATTTGCCTTCAGCAAACAATGCTGTATGTGTGTGGGAAGCACGGTGCTCCCCATGCTGCTGCTGCTGACATACATAACTAACCATGTAAAGCAGTCAGCGCCCGGGCAGGAACGCTGACTTTTCATCCATGCTCAGACCACAGTCTGTTTTTCTCAAAAGTGAAGAGAGTAAATAAATAATTTCTTTCTTCTCCCTCTGCTCGGCCACTGAGAACAGTTAGTCACATCTCACCTGAGATCACCATTTTCCTACACATAGGTTTTTTTAGACAGAGAATTTTCCTTGCATATTAGAGAAAAATAAAAACAATCATCTTGTATGAGGAGTTCTAGGCAATAAAGAGAAAAACGACAGTTTATTACATGAATGGCTCCAGGAATTTGGACAGTGTTGTCCGCACATTGGACAGGCCTACACTGAAGAAAGGGAGCATTTCCACACACAGCCCATGAGCTGCTGCTTCAATTAACTGGTCTGGGACCACCTTGAGTAAATATTTCCTGCAAACTGACATAGGTGGTGGTTGAGACTGGAGGACCTGTCCAGGGCCATGTGTCTCAGCTGGATAGGTGGGCAAGGTCAGTCAGTGTCTCCTGCAGAGGAGGCTGACAGCAGGCAGGAAGCTGTGAGTCAGTGACCTTAAAAGGATGCTTTCAAGGCTTAAGGGCCATCAGCAGCAGCCTGCACTCAGTTGCCCTTAACTAAAGCAAATGATTTATGCATTTCTTGCCTCAGAAATTGATCCACACATAGGGCAAGAGGCACAAGAGCCAGGTGAAAGGAACGGATATCTTTGGCTGCTGTGAACACAGAAAGAAAATGTCTTAGTTCCTTTTACAGTGAAATGTTGACACTCAGTGCCAACTTCAAACCCATTTAAAACATCACTTTCCATTTCAGAAGTGTATGCCAGTTCTGCTTAGTGTAGAAGCCATCAAACACAGCATGTCCGGGAAGCCCTGGGACAGGCATCACAGGGTAATACAGACATGTGAGAGAGGCACAGAGCAAGGTAATCCCAAGTAAACTCTGGAAATAATAGGTGACACCCACAGAACCCTCATCTGGCAAGAACAGTTCCCAGCACTGCTCAGCACCACTGACATTTACTCCATTTCATTCCCAGGAGATGGATCTATTATTGTCCTGTTTGAAGAAATTTAAAAGTCAAAAGAAAAGAAAGAAAGAAAAAAAGAAGCCTTGCACAAATACATTTTAGTAATTGACAGTACCACTATGTCCAGCATAAGTTGGATGTTTAGTGACATAAGTAGTAAATATTAATCATATTTGAAAATTTAAAAGACTAAAAATATCAATCAGTGACTTCACTTCAGTTCATGAAGGAACACCTAGGGTTATACCTTGAAATTCATGAAAAGAATAGCAGGAGGCAGCAGTGTGTTTGAGGGACTACAGCAAAATTTGTGCGCCATCCTGCCATTGACATGCTACTGTGAATCACCAAAATAGCACCACAAACACCCAGGCCCGAAAGCTAAGTCTGGATGCTGAATGCTGGGCTGCACAAAGGAGGTCTTTTGAGAGTTTTGCAAGACAGTCAACCATGAAGTCTATGTGGAGCCTCTTTTGAGCAAATGCACTTGTGCTAACCCTGTAGTACTCATTGGCAGTCATTCTGATGCATCGTTCACCTGAGATGGAAGAATTATTACCAGCTATGCCCTAGGCCAGCATTTGCCTGGGATCTTAGGGGTAAGAAGAGAACTGGTAATGATAGAAGCAATGTAGGCAGAAAATAGTCTTCACTTATGTACAAGTTTCAATTACTGCAATTGTCCTTCCAACAATACCGAGTCAGTTGCTATGGTATGTTCATCATGAGTACTTATACAAAGTTGAATCATCACTCTTAACTCTCTATCCAACAACAACACCTCACATAAGAAGGAGACTTGCTCTGCGATCACTGACTAATCATGTCATTTTTTTTTTTTTTGGAGTCTGTCGATGATCTCTGAACACCTGCTGTTATGTCATGCATCTGTCAAACTCAGCATCACTGAGGGGAAAAAAACTGAGCTATGAGATACTGGAGTAGCCAATGTGAGCCACTAGACATATCTGAATTGATACTCAATCACAATCACTTAATATGGTACAACTCTCTGTTCTATTTTCTCTGAAGAGAACGTATCAGAGAGATCAGGAGAGACCAGGGAGAAGGGTTCATCTCACTCTAGAATGCCCCCAGTTAGCTCCTATGGCTTAATGGCTCAGAAGGAAGGTTAGGAGTGGAAAAGTACCCTGTTGGAAAATTGAGATGCAGAAAAACATTTCAAGTTTCTCTCTTCTGCATCTCCAAAGTGAGACTTCAGCAGAGGTGTCTACGAGATCTCAGATAACAAGATTCATTACTTACTATTCTGTTGCTGTGATAAAATGCCATGACCAAAAGTGACTTGCAGAAGAGAGTTCATGTTGATTATAGTTCCAGAGATGGAAAGAGAGAGAGAGAGAGAGAGAGAGAGAGACAGAGAGAGAGAGACAGAGAGACAGAGAGAGGGGGCATCACAGTAGAGAAGCATAGCAACAGAGAGCCAGAACAGGAAACTGAGAAATCAAACCTCAAGTACTAGAAGAAAGCAAAGAGAGAACACTGAAAATGGGTGAGACTATAAACATACAAAGCCTTCCCCCCATGACATTTTTCCTTTAGCAAATCTCTATGTCCTTGAACTTTCAGAATCTCCTCAGATAGCAGCACTGGGACCAAGTAGTCAAATATATGAGCTGGGAGAGACAATTTCACTCAAACCTCCATGTAAGATAAGTAACAAAGCAAACTAGCATAGCCTCACAAACATGCACAAAAACAAGGTTGGCTGGACAGCCTGAAATGTGGCTATACCACCCTACAAAGACCACAATACATTGACTTGATGCCAACAGGACAAGTTACACGTGTGTCCTGGGAAATAAAGCTTTTCTAGTTGCCCATACAAGGCATGAATAATCACATTTGAGTTTTTCCTTCTTTCTTTATTTCTTTTTCTGTTTTTGTTTTGTTTTGTTTTAATGAGGTGACAGCTATCTTCTATGTGCAAACAGAAGAGCATGTTGTCTGGTTGTCATGAAAAGATGACAGAACATTTTTATCAATATTAGTAACCATTGTGGTTAGAACCTATAATGAGCTCCTGTTTTGAGCATTTGGTTCCCAGCTATAATGTTGTTTGAAGGCTGAAAAGCCTTTAGGCTGTGGGGCCTGCCTGGAAGAAGTGGGTCATCAGGATGGTTCTGAAGAGTATGTTCTCCCTTGGTTTATATCTGCTCTTTACCAGCTCTAATCCTCCAAAACAGGAGCCGAAACTGCTTCCAGTGACAAAGTTGCATTGCCATTCCCACCACATCATGGTGGACTGGAATCTGTCTGAAACCATGAGGCAAAATATATCTTTCTTCTTCCCTCTGGTTTGTGCCAGGTGTACCTTCTGAGTAAGGCCAAGTGACCAACACATAAATCAAAAGAGGGAAGTGACCATCAAAGAGAAAAGAGCTGAAAAGGAACATAGACCAATTATGACAGTAAGTGAGACTGAGTCAAATGTCAGCTGAGTAGAAGAGACTGCTGGCAGGTGAAATTTGGGCCTCCGGAGTCTGAGGCCTTAGATGTGATACCACATATTGTTAAGTCAGTTTAGTAGTATCATCATTGACAAGTGCTCATGACAAAATGACTTTCAGTCCTAGTCCTGAGTCAGGCAAAGATATTCACTAAAGGAACTCTGACAGTAGAGACAGCACAAATGACAGAAAGTAGAAAGCAGAGCTAGGCTGAGGTAGGACTATGGCAATTCGCCACAGCACTGCTGACTTCTAAGTCATATGATAAGAAGAATAGCATTGAAACAGCTTTTGATGAGTTTCCAACAAAAACATCATAGTTCCCTCGAAAGAACTGATGGTTTATGGTACAATTTACTAAATAATACAAGTTTTACTAGTTTTAATTTTCCTCTATATCTGAAACTGAATGCATGAGATTTTAGCATTAAAAAATAAAGTTCTGATGTCATGAAATATCACAATTTCTGCATTGTATTCACATTGCTTTGCATAGCTTCAGCTCATATATTTATGTTAGTGATGCAGTACAAACATGAAAGGTGAGGGATGCCTATAGTGTGGATTTACTCTTTTCAGAAGATCTTAAAGTGGCATGAACTGTTTCAGCTTTGAGGACTGGAGCTAAATCTCAGGGTAGTTAAGCTGTCAGAGATCAAAGACCAACCAAGTGCTAGCTAGACTTTCGATTTGAATGGGGTCTCATTAATTTCAAACTTCAGCTCTCAACAGTACTGCATTAGTTTATTTTCCATTGCTAAAAATAAAATGGAAGAGATAGATACCTTACAAACAAAAGAAGTTTGTTTAAGCTAGAAGCTAATCTCAAAATCGGTCAGCCCCTTTTGTTTGGCTCTGGTGAAGGCCTCTTGGTTACATCACAGGATAGCCAAGGTGATCTTAAGGAGAATCTTTGTGATAGGGAGATTGCACAGCAAGAGAGGAAAGTGTGTGGGGAGGTTCCTTGTTTTCTCTTGCTCTTATTACTGCTATTGTCATCATCATCTTCATCATCATCATCATTATCAAAATAGAATATTGCTATCTTTCCCAGGCTGACTTCCAAATCACAATCCTCCTTCTTCAGCCTCCTGAATGCTGAGATTTCAGGTGTGTGGCACCATGTCTAGCCAATCATAATTATTTTTTCATAACGAATTGCTCTCTGAGGAATCAGCTCCTGCAGGAGCTGCTTTAGCCTCCCTTAAGCATGCTATCTGTACTCACTTAGCTACTATGCCCTAAGCCTCACCTCTTAACTGCATCACCATTTTTCAGACACCACATGGAGACCAAGCTTCCAAGACAGGGACCCTAGCAATTCAAATTACAGTAAGCACCCTAGGAAAGAGTCTGCAAACTTAGAGAACATCAAACAGGCTTTTATCCCAGACCCTAAATTCGCAAGTAGGTCATTCCAGATAATGAAGATCTTGAATTTATAGTGATTTTAATAATTATTATTTCTAGTATTTGATCATTTCTTCTGCATACTACATAGATGCTTAGTATAAGTGGTTTGCATCTGTTAACTTTGAATATTAATGTTCACCTTATTTTCTTTCAAAGTGAAAACTATATTATTTTATACTATATTTTTATGAAGAAAGACTGATGCACAGAGAATTTAATTCATTGCAGGGCACAAAGCAGTAACTAACAAAAATGGTCTCAGGCTCTACATCTATCTTAATATTGACACTGGGTCTATCTGCTGCGCTTGTTTCCTTGTGTTTTCCTGGCTCTCATCTCTGTCCCTCATGCAATTGGGCTCCATCTCCCACTTGTTCCACATCCACTCTGACCATTGCCCCCATGCCTTGCTGAGATCCTGTTGCTGCTCTTGGCCTGTACATTTCAGACCTGTCCCGTGCAACACCAGGATTCCTGGGCCAAGCCTGGCATGAGCTCACATGACTATGCTCACCCCCAAATGCCCATCTCCCAACTCTCTAAGGCTGTGTCCAATCTTCCCAAGTAGATGGCTCAGGACTGAAAGAGACAAATTCACCTTATCTCATGAAGAAGCAAGGTTCTCACCTTAGGTGTCTGGCACTGTAGAGAGAAGTTTACACGTGTCATCTAACTTAACCTCAGAGAGGGCAGAGCTGAATCTCAGGTTTGTTCACTGTTCTTTTGGTTTTCCTATGGATGGTTCTTTTGTTTTTTTCTCCCTGGAGTTCAGATGCATGAGAAAACATGGAAAACAATCCTTAACCTCTGACATATTCATTGTTTCCATGTGACTGTTTAGTAGCCATCACGGTTTAGACATAATTCCAGTGTTTCCCAAAGCTCAGTATGTACAAGCTTGAGTTCCCGAGCTGCAGCGTAGGAGGGGGCCACAGGCCTCTAGTGCAAAGGCCTTAGACCACTCTGTACATGTCTTCAAAATGGACTGTAAGGTGTTAACTGCCCTCCTTTATCTTTCTCTCCACTCCACTTTGAAAGCTGGGTGTTTTGCTCCCACCTTCACTCCACAACATTGGCATGTTATGATAGAGAAGTAGGCCCACCATGTACTGTATCACATGACTTTAGACATTCAATTCTGTAAACTAAACAAATCCTTTCACTTTCAAATATTATTACTAATTCTTGGGGACTTTGTTATACTTATACAATCCCAGCTAATGAAATTTCTCACTGGAATAAAACATGAAGGTCCTGGCATCTATAACTACACCAAACCAAGCCCAGGACTTGACTTTGACTACAAGCTATGTTTACTGCATCATAGTTTTTCCCATTTTCCTCCCTTCTCCCACTCCAGGTGACATATAATGCTATGTTCATCAATCCCTTTGGTTTTATAATTCTATATGATTTGCATTTATTTTTAATTATCAATAAATATATATATATATACATATATATACATACAAATACACATACCTATACATTGAACATTCCTAATACAAAAACCCCAAATTCTAAAATTCCAAAATATGAAATCTTTAGAGCCCCAACATGATATAAGTAGAAAATTTTACACCATGAACATTTATTTCATACACAAAATTACTAAAAATAGCCGGGCAGTGGTGGCGCACGTCTTTAATCCCAGCACTTGGGAGGCAGAGGCAGGTGGATCTTTGTGAGTTCGAGGCCAGCCTGGTCTACAAAGTGAGTCCAGGACAGCCAGGGCTACACAGAGAAACCCTGTCTCGAAAAAAACAAACAAAAAAAATTACTAAAAATAATTTATAAGATTACTTTCAATCTATTGTATAACATATATAGAAAGGATAAATTAATTTCATATTTTGATGTGATATATCTCTGAAATGTATTGCATATAATATGTAAATAAATTTATATCCCCATGATATATTCTTATGTTTTATGAAAATATGAGATCTAAAAAAAAAATCCTGAAATCTCAACATTGCTGGTCAATTATTTCAGATAAAGGATATCTAACTTGTCTAATTATGTATACATATATATGCACACACACAATGTATATAATTTAAATGTATATAATTTAAGTGTGTCAGATTCCATATTATATGCAAGCTTCAGTATTTTTCACTTGCTGAAGAGTTGGAATGTTTCCTCCACAGTTTTCCTTCTCTTAGAGTGTGCCTGTTTGAGTTTCTGATGGCTTCTCTATCATAGAAATATCCCACAGCTAAAAAGCCTACTCTGCAGGTCATAGGTCCCTGGTCATTGTTAGGGTTCACTCTTGTAAACAAGGATGCTATGAATATCTTTGCTTTTGTATTTGGTACACATGCACATATTTTCTTCAAGAATATTCAGACAAGTAGAACTGCAAGGGATACAGGGTATAAAGATATCTTAGTTTAGAAAACTAGGTCCAACTGCTTCCTATAAAAATGCAATATTCTGCCACCGGTATGCATCTGTGCTCTCCAGCAAGGAGATATGCAGACTCTATCTGGACCCAGCCAAGGATTCTAAACCCCAACCTGTCATGTTCTTGGTTTTCATTTCTCTCTTAATGGTAGCACTGAAAGCTTCCTTGTGGATTTATTAGATACATGCTTGGGGATATCAAGATGTCTGTTCAGGTCTCTTTCCATCTTTCTCTTCACCATGCATGCTAATAATGAGACTGTCATCATGGAAATTGACTCCACATCTTCAGGAAACAATCAGGAACATAACTGTGCCCAGGTCCTTTACTGATACCTCTCACTACTGGCATATGTGATGATTTCCACCTCCAAAGACTTCAGGACAAGCCATCATCACACTGAAGGAAACTGGAGACCAAATGAAGGGAAGGATGAAGTTGGAGTCTGACATAGAATGTGTCTTAGCGATTCAGTTTTGGATATCTCATTTGGTCCCAGTGATTGCCTTGGAAGTCTGCAGTGGGTGAATCACTCTGAATTATCATGCTTGCACAATTCTGGACTTCCTTCTGGTGATAAGATTACAGTCAGAGAGTCAAATCATTCAGCAAAAACAAAGGAATTCATTAGAATATAACCATCCTCTGTGATGCACATTGAACTACTAACATTGGCAGAACTCCCTCAGAGCAAGGCTCTTCGTATCAAGGTGAGATGCAGGACCTCCAGAGGTAGGAGCTATTTGGTCTGGGGACAAAGAAAATAAATGATCTGGAACTGAAGCCCAGGATGTCGACATAAAGATGGAAGTGTCTCTGTCATGTGTTGACCTGGACTATCTTATTTAACCCCATAACTACTAGATACAGTAGGTACTGTTATTTCTCCCATATTTTTTTCATTGAGAACATCGAGGCTTATAGAGTTCAGAATGCAATGCACAGAAATAATAAGCATTAGAGGATATGGGAATAATATTTACCTCTATCTATTCATCATACATTGTATAACTATGTCAATTTATTGTACTGTACCTCTATATGTGCATTATATGTTAAATCAAAATGAAAATATTTAAAATGCATATGTACACAAAAAGTCTGTGGAAATCTTCCCAAGGCCACTCAGAAAGTTGATAGGAGATGGGGAATTTGTGCCTAAGCCTTTATACTAGAATATATCAGCTTGACCACCAGCTTTGCCTTTGCCAGAGGGAGCGGTGGGGGAGGGGAGCATTGCAGCATTCTCACTGATTATTCTCTCTTTAACCATCAACAGACACAAACTACAAATCCCCTGTGCTCTCCATCAGATGAAAGATGGAACACATCTGTAAAAATTATTCAAACCTCAAAACCAATAATTTAATTTAATAGTACATAAGTGAAGCAGAGGATATAGTTTTGATAGCAGCCACACCCTGCTGCAGAGCACCTGCAGTGACTCATGTCTTCCTCCTATTCAGTCTTTCTGAGCCACTGTGAAATTTCATTAGCCACTGTGAAACTTCACGCCATGTGGCCATCTGGCCTCCAGTAGGTGAAAGCACATGACTTATGAATCAGATTTCTCTGGTGCTTCCCCCCTTTAACTGTGACAGAGAAGGAGACAGTACCAACTCAATTACAAAGTATTTTGTGCACTAAGATGCCTGGACATACTCAGGTATAAGCTATCAGCATGGAAAATAGTAGGCTTCAGCTTGAGGCATACTTGGATTCTCAGCTCCTTCAAACCACATTCTTCATTCAGAAGGCAATGACCTCTCCATGTGATAAGCAACAGTGCAGAAACGGGGGTGGTGGCTGAGGGACGCCATAGGAGTTAATAAAAAGGATCATTGTGGAAAGAGTATAGGAAAGTTTTCCAGAAAATGTGACATCTGGGCCAACTCTTGAAAAATCTGTCAGGTTGAGAAAGAGAATGGTTTCCAGGTAGAACAAAGAAAAGGCACAGAGCATGAAATAACACAATACATGCACAAAACAGAAAGAATATACAATGTATTAGGAATATGGGAGGGGGAAGATGCTAGAGAAGCATGTAGAAGTCAAACATAGGCACAAACCTATGTTTTTTTCTATGTAACTATATCATCTAAATCTATATCGTGGGTTGTTGGCTGTAATTCTGGAGCAAATAATATCCTATTCAGAAAGTCCTTTCCTGCACTTATGTCTTGTGGTATACTGACTCTGTTTATACCTAAAAGTTTTCATATTAAGGTTTTTTACCTATTTGGAGTTGATTTTTTTTCCAGTTGGTAGATGTGGATTCAAATTTGTTCATATATATGCACATCAAGTTTTTCCAGCACCATTTATTAAAGATTTTGTGTTTTCTCCATTGTGTATTTTGGTAACTTTGTCAATTTTAAGATGGCTATAACTATGTGGGATTGGATTTGGATCTCTTTTTCTGTACCATTGACCTGTGTAGCCAAATAGCCTTGACTAAAGAGGTCATAGACTCTGTAGGTACACTTACTGCAGCTACTTTCCTAAATCAATATAGTTTCTAACTAATTTCTAAATATTTATCCTTATGTCTACAGGTAAGTATGGCTCTCATTCCCTTATCAAAGAATCTTCTTTTTGCAGTGAGTTAGAATTAGTCACAACACAGAGAATAAGTGACCATGAGATGACTAACCCCAACTTCTATATCTGCAATACAACTCCTATGTCTAAGATTCAAGGAGCTCTGCAGAAGAGGGTGGAAACATTGTCAGAACCAGAAGGTGAGAACTTGCACTGGAAATAGTGTTTTCTTGACAGGATAAGATGCTGCAACCATGAAATCTCAGCAATATGGTTACCTAAGCAACACCTGAATAATGACTACACCAGACAATATGCCAACATGACTGGGGGAAATTTTGCAAAGACCTACCCCTAAATGAAAAACTACAGGCAGTCAATGGCTGCTAAGAGAAGGAGAATACATTTTCTCTGTGTCAAGCACCTTGGTAGGTTAATCAATCACAAGTAATCATCCCAGTAGTCAGTCAGCTAAACAAGTAAGTTATGAACAATAATAGACTCATGAAACTGAAATTTAATTATCAATTGTATTTATTAATAAGCATAAACAGTAACATTAGGCTGGGAGAGAGCGGGTGGCTTGGCAGAGCAGCAAGCAGCCTGGCAAGATATAAGCCAAGAGGCCTGCCCCAACTCAACCAGCGGCCTGGGGAAAGAGCCCTTGACCAAGGGTGGCCTACACCACCTGTAAACTAAACTCTGTTAAGTAATATAAGTTGTTATATTAGGCCAATAGAATTACCAGCGGCTTGGCAGGAGATTCCCCAGATTTCAAGGGGAGTCTGACAGCCCTAGATTTCTTGGACTGATGGCCTATAAGCTGCTGCAGTCCTTTCCCCAATAATTAAATACACCAAGACCTTTTACTGTTTCAACACTTAACCCTTACCTGGGAAGACACCCAATTAGCTACTCTAAACTAACTCAGATCACCTAATCCCAAACTGCCAAGTGGCTGTGATTACCTTCCAGAGTTCTCAAACACATCTATCTGCTTCCATGTCTCCTAGTGGAATGAGCTAATCCTCTGTGTAAAATGCAGGGTTGCTGTTCTAATCTCAGGAAGTCCCACCTTCCTAACTCTTTCTTCCCAGCTAATTGGCTACTAGCAACTTTTATTAACCAATCAAGAGAATGCCTCAGAAGTGGCAGCAACCAGATCTCACCATTGAAATCAGCCTATTAGAAGCAATGTTATTAGACCTTCCCCAACAGACTTAGATATAGATACAAATATAAATAGATGTAACTATATATTTTATATATATACATATATATACATATATACAATAATAATGATTGTATATATATACATATATATACACATATATATGTATATATATACAATCATTATTATTAACTATAGAAGAAGCCATGAATTCCCGAAGAATGAGGGGATAAGGGAGGAGTTGACAGGGAGAGAAAGAGAGAGAGAAATGTAAGTGCTGTAATATACAGTGTATTTGTCTTTGGAATTCTTAAAAATGTTGAAGTTTGAAATTAAAAATGAGATTTCAAAATTAACAGTATGACAGAATAGTCTTCCTTTGATTGCCCATGGTTTTCAGCTTCCCACATCTTGGTCCTCATTGCTGGAGGAGATGACGATGATGGGAAAGGCTGGAAGTCTTGCTTATCTTCACCAGGCTTAACTTGCATACTGCAGTCATGATTTGCTATAACCTTTACATTCTAATTCCACCTCCCTATGGTCTCACCATTGTAGCTTGGAACTATATTCCTTATAGCAGTAGGCCATTGGTCTCTTTGTGTGTGACAGCTTGCATAGCGTTTCTCACCAAGGACTTGAGCAACAGTGAAAAGTGTGGTTAGAAAAAGCATAATGGAGAAAATAAACATGGTTCCTGAAACTACCTCAGAGTAAAATTTTTGGCTAATTACAGTGCTTTTCCCAGTATAGCTCCCTTCTGTATCAAGTAAATTGCATTCTGACCTTTATTGTTAACAGGACACAAACCTTTCTGGATATACCTGGAATAATTTAATTGTTGTGTCCTATTTACATTTTTGATCATTTCTGGACAATTCCATTTAGCTTTGGTCCTTCCTTCTCTTTTGAATTCACTACTGAAACATCTGTTATGTACATACTCAAATGAGAAAGACAGACAATGTTCCTGTTCTCAAAGAGCTTGCAGTCTGGGGGTAAAAACAAATGTTTAGTAAGAAACACAGCTAAGATATATTGCAGTCAATCTACATTCTGAAGGAAAATAGTCAGTTTTCTTATTATAATGTTTATTTATTACGTCAAGTTACATCTCCATCATAGTGCCCTCTTTCCACCCCTCCCTCTCCCACCCATCCTACTCCTCCGATGTGGAATGTCCCTACAAATCAGCCCCTCTCAATTCAACTGTCATATGAGGGCTAAGAACTTCCTCTTGCACTGGGGGCCTACATTGTAGCACCCCTAGGGCAAATTGTTCCAGTGATAGGAAACAAAGTCTATGTTCCTGATTTTTGGTGTGTTGGTTGTAGGATAGTTATCCTTTACTATATGGCTAAAATCCAATTATAAGTAATTAGATGGCATGTGCATCTTTCTGAGTCTGGGTTAGCTCACTCAGGATGAGCTTTGCTAGTTCTATCCATTTGGCTGCAAGTTGCATGATTTCCTTGTTTCTGATGGCTGAGTAGTATTCCATTGTGTAAATGGACCACAATTTTTATATCCATTCGTCAGTTGAGGGACATCTGGGTTGCTTCCATTTTCTAACAATTACAAATAAGGCTGCTATTAACATAGATGAGGATATGTCCTTGTGGTTTGGTGAGGAATCATTTGGGTGGATACCTAGAAGTGGTATGGTTGGGTCTTGAGGTAGGGTTATTCCAAGTTTTCTAAGATATCACCAGATTGATTTTCATAGTAGTTGTACAAGTTTGCATTCCCACCAGCAATGGAGAGTGTTCCCCTTACTCTACAACCTAATACTCAGTTTTCAATTTTCAATCACAACCCATATTTCACAACACATCTCATCTGCTAAGTTATTTAAAACTAAAATAAATTTTAATATTAACCAAAAAACCTGTTTGTTTATAGAATATTTATCTTACCTAAATCTTAGATTCCTTTGGTAAAATACATCACTTTTATTTCTGTTCCTTAAAAGCAATGTTGATTCTTTGTGCCTCAGAATCCACTATTATACTCTCTGCACGCAAAATAATCCATCCCAATCCTGACTCCAAGCTTTGTTGTTCTGCTGAACTTGGAACTTCCAAGTACATATATGGGAATGTCCAGGCCTTTTGCATGACACAAGAGGAAAAGAAGATTCCAGAAATGGTGTCACAGATTTCATTTGCTGTCTGCTTCCAAAGCTGCCAACCCTTTATATTCTGAGTGTGAGGCAGCACTCTTCCTCGCTAGAAAGACTTCAGTATGATCTCTAGGCACTTGAGTTCTCAATACTTGAGACACTGTCAGTAAATTTTTATCTATAAGTCAGAAATTCTGCATTGGATCTAGAGATCTGTTATAAACGGCTTGAAGCTCACTAATGGAGACTGATGTGTGCTGTTCTAAGATGGGTTTCCTTCAGTCATTCTAATTGTCCATGCACCAATACAGCAGAAACCCTGGTGCTTTCATCTCACATTACAATCAATGTATTTCTAAAAAAAACTCTTTCATTCAAGACACAGGTTGCAAATCATGGAAGAAAACCATACTGGCAGGATCATCTCTGTCTCCTTCCTCTTCACCATCAGGTAAGCCTGTAGGGAAGAAATTGGAAAGATTTCTTGCTCAAATTCTGTTGTCTCTGACTTTGATTCATTTTCCTCTTCCTATTTCTCCTCCACTTACATGTCTTGGGCAGAATGGATCAATTTCTTTTTGTACACCACCTCTGCACTTCTAGAAAAAAGATACTATGATATAAATCCTCCAGGTTTGATGTTTTGGAGGGATTGGTATTCTGGAAGTAGAGCTCATGATGTTTGCATGTTCAGCAAAGGCTCTTCCATTGAGACACAATCCCAGACCATGTTTGATCTTTAGCATGCTAAAAAAAAAGCAAGAAATGCTCTCTCTCTCCCTCTTTCTCTCTCTCTCTCAGTTGATTTTACTGAAGCTCCTATTTGTCCTTGCAAAGCCTGATTTACAATCCTTATTATCTCAATATAGATTTAACCCAAAGAAATCTATTTTGACAGTCAAACTGAAGAAAAGAATTTATTGATTTAGCAGGTATGTCTTGTTTCTCTAAAGCTCTAAAACTTGGTGCTTGGATGGAAGTGAAGCCTCCAAGGCAAAATAAAGGATAAGAATATGGAAATACATCTGAAAATATTTCCAACAATGCCCCTGTTGAATTAACACAAAAATCAATGTGAATTCTTTGCTTCAACAAGTATTTACCAAGGTTCTCTGGATGCAGAAATTATTTTAAGCTTGGAGAATCAGCAAGTGACAGTAGATGCTACAACTTTCTATCCTCAAAACAAAAGTTGTGACTACGTAGCATTGTGCAATCATTTAGAAGAAAGAAATGAGAACCATAGTGAGTCAAATTTGGTTGCTTATGAATTCTCATCTCAGCAGGGCTGGTTATTCAGTCATGTTCTACATTCGCAGGATGATCAGGGCTGGGCATCCATGTTGGAAAATGTTATCCCTCAGTTTTTTTTTTTTTCTCGGATATCACTTCTCCCAATAGATTTTTCCTGAGTCTTGCCTCTTATATCACTGTCCATCATATAATCACCTTTGCTACTATCAATACATATTTTACTTAATTTATGTGCTTACTGAAATGCATGCACACACAGAAATTATGCACCTTCCTTGTTTAGTTGATTCAGTCATTTGGCTTCCATCAGTATAATGTGCTACAAGCAGAATAAAGCTTCCTGCCCACAATGCAGGTACTTTCCATAAGAACTTATGATACTATGGCCATTGTCTCTCAGGATACACAAAACTTGGGTTCCAGGATCCTGGAGACACAAAATATACATAGATGTTCAAGCCTCACAATAAAACGACATAATATTTACATGGAGCCTACAGACCTCCTGCCTTGTAATAGCCAATATAATACAGTTATACTGCATTGATTATAATTATGAGAAACATACTATGCAAATTTAGAGACCTAAAAATATAATATATTTTCAAGCTTAAATATTTGAGTCCTCACACAGAGAACCAATGGATATGGAAGACTAATGGTGTATTCATGTAAAGGGAGAATAATGTTTGCAGATAGCATAAAAGGCAATAACCAACTAACTTTAAGAGGATGATATTATCTCTCAATATCTCAGCAGAGCCAATGTAACCCCAATATGTAATAGAAATGCCAAAGCCAATGCTGTTATCTAGACAGTAGAAGCACCACACTCATACCAGAGCACAAGTGATTTACAAGTATCTCTTCCATCAATGAGCCTTACTCTCCACATGCTTTCCTCCAAGGTGCTCTATCTTATCTCAAGACAAAATGCAACAAACCCAATTGATAATGGATTAAATTCTCTGAAACCTTGAGCCCCAATAACTTGTCTGTGGAATTTAAAGTTAACCACATCATATCCTCTTATAAATACTGGTTGTCTCTCTTCTCTCATTCTCTCCCCTCCTCTAGTAACCCCCTCCACAGCATTCTAGCCTCACACTACATGGAAAGAAAGACTCCCTACTGAGTGTCCACTGACTGCTCAAGATCTGTAAGGAAAAACCACTGAATCTGTCTCCTACAGTGATGGGGTATTGGATCTGAGTCTCGAATCAGGAAAACTAGGAGCTATTTCAGCCTGGATGTTTTCTGAAAAGCCAAGAGAAGACAGGGAAGATTTTGGTGCCAGAGACATAGTCAGTCAGAAGAAACCAGATACTAGTAATATAGGAGCCATAAAGCTGCAGAAAATGCCAACAAGGGTCCAGAGTGAAGACCCAGGCATAGAACAGACAAGTGTGCATTCAAATGTTTATTAGAGTAACCCAAGAAAGCCCCCATTCTCTGTGTTCTCATTCTCTATGAGAGCAGGGTTGTTAGAAGTTCTCTTGTTACTGGAACCTCAATTTAGATTAGCACTGCCCAAACAAAAGAACCTTTTAAATGCAGAAGGAGAAGATGGTGTTGGAGAATTAGGATGTAATAAGGAGTAGAACTTCTGTGATCACCATTGAAGAAGGCCTAGAAGATGGAGACAGAGAGGTAACACCCCTCAGGAAGTGTGGGGATAATCTTGCCTATTCCTTACTAGTATGTCCAAAGTGATAGAATCCACCAGAACTTTGACTTTGACGTAGAGACTTGTTTCAAACTTCTGATCTCCAGAGCCACAGGAAAACATTGTTTGTTCCCCCAGGGTATGGTACCTGAGTATTCACAGAAATAATCAGAAGCTGGTGTGTACTGTTATCCAGGAAGGTAGCTACTACTGATTCTTTATTAAGCTCATCTTTGCCCCGCCACACTGGCACACAGACAATGTTAATGAGAGAATAGACAAATATAAACCTCAACTAACTTTTCCATGAGGGTGCCAGCTTCCTACACCCATTCCCAGAGCCACTCCACTGACTCCATTAAATTTAAGAAACACCCTAGCTCTCCTTCCATATGAGATTTTGTACAATTTACATAGGCCCTTTGTCCAGATTCTGTCCACAGTCCACCAAGCCTCTTTACATAGCCTTCAGAGAAGGCTTGCTCTTACTTTTATGGACTTTATAATATGTGCACTGTAATCATTTGAATTTGAAATGACTCCCAAAGGTTTCTGTGTTGAAGGTATGGTTCCTGGATGTAAGAATGAGTAGCAGCACTACCAAAAAGTGGTTAAATCAAATGGATAGTAACAAGTGACAGTTTGATCAACTGGCATGCCCATAGTAAGTGCTGCATGAATGGAGATTTGAGTTATTGGGAGGCGTCTTGGATGGGTGGATCTGTTCCTAGCTTATTTCATCTGGCCTTGCTGTTTCCTGAATGCCATGAAGATGAGCACCTCTGCTCAAACACTCTCTCCCATGACATTCTCTCTCATCTCCTGCCAAACGCAACAGAGTCAGTAAAAAATGGACTTAATCCTCTGAAACCTTGACAAAAAATAAATTTTCCCTCCATTGCATGTATAAATATGCGTATATGTATATGTATGTGTGTGACATATCTCTATATATAACAATAATAATGAAAATGTGATTAGTTTGAGAGGAAGTAGATAGACCATAGACCATGAGAAGAAACAGATAAAGAGATCAGGAGATAGTCATGTAAACATGGTACTCAATAAAATTCTCCAAAATTAGAAAATATCAAAATACCAACACAATTTTTATAGACTTGGAAAGAGCTATTCTCAATTTCATATGGAACAACAAAAAGCCCAGAATAGCTAAATCAATCCTGTACAATAAAAAAACATCTGGACGTATCACCATCCCAGATTTCAAGCTGTACTACAGAGCAATAGTTGTAAAAACAGCATGGTATTGGTATAGAAACAGACCAGTAGATCAATGGAATTGAATTGAAGATCCAGAAACAGACCCACACACTTATGGCCACCTAATTTTTGACCAAGAATCCAAAACCACACAATGGAAGAAGGACAGCATCTTCAACAAATGGTGCTGGTCCAACTGGATATCCACTTGTAAAAGAATGAAATTAGACCCACTTATCACCTTGTACAAAACTTAAGTCCAAGTGGATCAAAGACCTTAACATAAGGCCGGTCACACTAAATCTACTAGAAGAAAAAGTGGGAGAAACCCTCGAACACATTGGCACAGGCAACAACTTCCTGAACAGAACACCAGCAGCTCAGGACCTGAGATCAACAATCAAGAATTGGGACCTCATGAAACTGAAAAGCTTTTGCAAGGCAAAAGACACTGTCATTTGAACAAAACAGCAGCATACAGACTGGGAGAAAATCTTCACCAACCCCACATCTGATAGAGGGCTAATATCCAAAATCTACAAAGAACTCAAGAAATTAAATGCCAAGAAACCAAATAATCCAATCAAAAAATGGGGGACAGAGCTAAATAGAGAATTCACAAAGGAGGAATCCCTAATGGCTGAGAGACACTTGAAGAAATGCTCAGCATCCTTAATCATCAGAGAATTGCAACTCAAGACGACTCTGAGATTCCATCTCACACCTGTCAGAATGGCTGAGATCAAAAGCTCAAATGACAGCACATACTGGCGAGGGTGTGGAGAAAGGGGTACCCTACTCCATTGCTGGTGGGAGTGCAGGCTTGTGCAACCACTATGGAGGTCAGTCTGGCGATATCTTAGAAAACTTGGAATAGCTTTGCCTCAGGACCCAGCCATACCACTTCTGGGTATACAACCAAATGCCTCTTCATGGAATCATAAGGAAGTTTTCTCATCTATGTTTATAGCAGCCTTATTTGTAATAGCTAGAAACTGGAAACAACCCAGATGTCCCTCAACCGAAGAATGGGTTAAAAAACTGTGGTACATCTACACAACGGAATACGACTCAGCTATCAGGAACAATGAAATTATGCAATTTGCAGCCAAATGGATGGAACTAGAAAAGCAAATCCTGAGTGAACTAACCCAGACTCAGAAGGATGCATATGGCATCTATTCACTTATAGTAGGATTTTAGCTATATAGTAGAAGGTATCGATACTACAACTAACACACCAAAGGGAACTTGGACATAGATTTTTATTTTTAATTTTTATATTTTTTTTCTATTTTTTAGTCTTTTTTATCTATTTGTCTGCTTATTTGTTTGTTTGTTTTTTAGTTCTCTCTCCTGGGCAATGAGACACTTTTCACTGATGGTACTGCCTCATAGACCCCCAATGAATGAGGAGGTTCTTGGCCTTCATACGACCTCTCAACTGATATGAGGGACTGTTATATAAGGGACTGTTATATAAGGACACCCCACCCCAGAGAAATGGAATGGAAGGGTTAGGAGGGAAAGAAAAAAAATGAAATGTGATGTTTCGGCCTTTTACTACTAATTGTCATAAACTGTTTAGGATAATTAAGAAATGCAAACTAATAGTTATGCAAGCCAGTCATTCTGTTAGGTACTATGACAGCGTATTATATTTATTTTGTAAGCTAAACAGAAATAAAGCTGCTTCTTAATTATCCTAAACAGTTTATGTCGGTTGGTAGCGAGAGGTCAAAACTTGACATTTCATTTTTAAGTATTACTACGAACAATACCTTTAAGAGGCGTTACCCTTAATTTTGTATCAATATACAAAGATCAATACCGATGTAGCCCAATACAATCTTAATTTTACATTAATATACAAGGGTCAATATCATTGTGGCCAAATATAATCTTAATTTTGTATCAATATACAAAGATCAATACCGATGTAGCCCTATACAATCTTAATTTTGCATTAATATACAATGATCAATACCAATTTAGCCAAATATAATATTAATTTTGTATCAGTATACAAAGGTATAAGGCTATATTCAATAATCTGTTCTTTTTTCTTGTTCTTTCCTATACTATGTCTATAAACTGTTTAGGATAATTAAGAAACGGAAACTAATAGTCATGAAAACGTGTCATTTTGTTAGTTACTATGACAGTCTATCACAGTTATTTTCTAAGCTACTCAGAAATCAAGTTGCTAAGAGACAAGCAATATTTCCTTATCTAAATATAAGAGATAGATAGGGCATCTTCAAAAACCTCAAGAGATCTGCAGAATATGGCATTCAAAGATGTTTTCTTAACTTAAGATTTTTTGATATCGAGACATGCCAGCTCCTGACAGCACCCCCTATATTATTCCAAGTAGAAGATGAGCATCGAAGAATCTCCAGTGGGAGATGATTGAATTGGTGGTAAGCCATTCTCTTGGCAAGAAAAACCACTTGCTTCAACTGTAGACAGACTTCTGTCCAAAAAGGACAAAACTTGGAAGCAGATAAGTCGACAGCCTAGCTCTGCCAAGACAGGGTAGGTAAGTCCTTCATAATTCCTGCTCTACAACCAATGTCTGTCAGAGAAATGGGGCCAAATGGCTGAAGATTGATGCTGTAATGTATGGAGAGAAAATGGGAACTGTCCAGGCAGCCACTGCTATGTCATTTCTTAGTTTTGGAAGCTGCAGGCCCTGCATTTCCTATATAATCAGATATATTTATCCCTCTCAGGTCTCTGAGGTGGTTGAAGAATAGATAGCTAGAGTCTCATAGTTAAATTTTGAGTTGTTTAGGAATCAAGAGGGTGTTCTGGATCTAAGAAGATATTTTTAAAATTATGAGGCAAGTTAGTATGAAAGCTGAGTTAGATATAGAACTTTAAACTCATGGAGATGGTTAGATAGTAGAATGTTAAAGTCAGGTGCCGAATACATATGGACTGGACATTGGGAATGTATGCTAAGCCATATAACTCTTATAATCGTGGCCTATTTATTTCTGTTGTTTTGTATTGCATTTATAGTTATAAGAAAAAGAACCATTATTTGGACTGAAAGGGAGAGCTGTTGGGGGGAAAAATAAATACCTTAAACTAAAGAAAAAAAAAAAAGAAGGGAAGAGGATGGGGGGGTTGAGAGGGAGGAGGGTGGAAGGGTGGGACTGGAGGGGGGAGTAGGGAGGGGATTGTGATTGAGATGTAACTTGAAGAAATAAAAAATAAATTATTAAAAAAAAAGAAATAAAGCTGCTTAGAGACAAGCAACATCTGCTTACCCTAATATAAGAGATAGATAGGGCCTCTTCAAAAACCTCAAGAGATCTGCAGAATATGGTATTCAAATATGTTTTCGTAACTTTAGATTTTTTTTTATATCAAGACATATCAACTCCTGAGAGCACCCTCTATTCTACCCCAAGTAGAAGATGAGCATCAAAGAATATCCAGTGGGAGATGATTGAATTAGTCGCAAGCCTATCTCTTGGCAGGAAAAGCCCCCTGCTCCAACTGTAGACAGAATGTTGTCCAAAAAGGACAAAATCTGGAAGCAGGTAAGTCAACAGCCTAGTTCTGCCAAGATAGGGTAGGCAAGTCCTTCATAACCCCTGCTCTACAATCAATGTCTGTCAGAGAAATGGGGCCAAATGGCTGAAGATTGATGCTGTAATGTATGGAGAGAAAATGGGAACTGTCCAGGCAGCCACTGGTATGTCATTTCTTAGTGTTGGAAGCTGCAGGCCCTGTACTTCCTATAAAATCAGATATATTTATCCCTCTCAGGTCTCTGAGGTGGTTGAAGAACAGATAGCTAGAGTCTTATAATTTAATTTTGAGTTGTTTAGGAGTCAAGAGAGTGTTATAGATCTAAGAAGATACTTTTAAAATTGTGTTGCAAGTTAGTACGAGTGTTGAGTTAGATACAGAACTTTAAACTCATGGAGATGTTTAGATAGTAGAATGTTAAAGTCAAGTGCCAAATACATATGGACTGGAAATTGGGAATATACGCTAAGCCCTATAACCCTCATAACTGTGACCTAATTACCTCTGTTGTTTTGTATTGTATTTATTATTATAAGAGAAAGAGCCATTTGTTGGACTGAAAGGGGAAACTGTAGGGGGAAATAAGATATACCTTAAACTTAAAAAAAAAGGGAAGAGGATGGGGGATTGAGAGTGGGAGGGTGTGACTGGAGGGGGGAATAGGGAAGGGACTGTGAATGAGATGTAACTTGAAGAAATAAAAAATAAAGAAAAAAAAGAAAATAAACATAAAATAATAATAATTCTGCAATGCTATAATAAGCATTATTTGGGCCGTGTTATTATTGGCTTTAATTTTTTTTCAAAATTCACTATAACTATTTTATTTTCACCTACATTACTAAAATAAATAACCTTTATTTTCTTATTCATAAATAAATAGTTTCTTTCTTTAAATTTTTTGATCAGTGATAGAAAAATAACTGATATGTGTATATAATACAAACTTCTATTTTGACAAATGATGCCCGTGAGCTCGCTGCCCTACTTTTGTAGATCTGTAGCAGACAAAAGCACCACAGTGATGGCCAGACTAGGTGCTACTAGTCCAATGGCTTCTACTTTACCGACCTCGTGGACTTTCTATGACTTGTGCACCTGCTAGAATTAAAAAAAGGCAAGAAAAAACTCCCCCCTTTTAAATTCAATACCTCTATCTACTCTTCTTGCTGAACACTCATTCACCTAAAACAAAAACTAAACAAACAAACAAAAAAAACAAATAAATCATTCATGATTGTAAAATCTGAGCCAGGAGAGGGTGATTCTTGCCCAATTTCATGGGTGATATACTAAAGCATAGTAATGTCACATGACTTGTGGAAGATCCTTCATGTCTTCTGCATTCTTTCAGGTTGTTCAGTGTACAGCTGTCTCCCAGCTACAGAAATGTGCACTAGTAACAGTCTGGACTCGATGGTGGTGTCGTCCCTTCCTCAACAGTGAATAAGCAGGTTGCTCCATACTCTCTTTCAGCCTGTCAGAGTTTCCTTTGGGATCTACTGCCAGGGATCGTATGACCTGAGCAAAGCAATTTGACTTTCTTCATTTCCTCTCTAGCTTCTCACGCCTGCATCTTCACTCTGCCCACTCCCTCAGGTCCGTTCTCCACAAATAATTTCTCTCATCTGACATTTTTTTCTCCCACGTGACCTTCTGATCTCACACCTCCTCCCAGTTTCTGGTATCACCTTCTCATCACAACTGTTCCATATAGCTCTGACTGCCATCCCAACCTGAACTAGGAGCTTGTAACACTAGTTTTCAAAAACGGAGCTAGCCAAGGACAGTTCCTTGTGTGGAATAGGCATCAGCCAATATTTAGTTATCTGGTTAGTGGTTGAAATAAAATAACCAGTGTGCAGAAGGGTCCACGCATCACAAGAAACCAACCTCAATTTCTCACATAACACACTATGGCATTGAGTACATAGCCTTGAACTAGAGAGCTAGAAACATCAACAAGGAAATAGAGAATTTTATAGTTTATAGGAACCACTGCCAAATAGGAAAGTATCTATTGGAATTGTATTATTGCAAATCTAAAGAAAAATAAGTGAAATCAATAACAAGGCAAGAAATGAGTAACAGCCAAGCTAGAGCCAGAGACAGGAAGAGTAAGTGTCCCCAGAGCGTCCTGGCTGTTCTCTTAGCTTTCTGCTCAGGATGCAGCATCACAAATATGTAGCTTACTCAGCACCAGTGTTCTCCCTTTGCTGGGAATCATACCCATCAGTCATTAACAACGAAATGTTTGCTTCTAGGTGAAAGCGTCCCTCAGCTCCAGCTGTACATGGGAGGGCTGCTGAGAAAACCAGCCACATAATCTGTGTCATGAAATCAGCATTTGACTCATGTCTGTTTGCTGTTGCTCAGTATCTTTTAGTTACTTCATTCTCTGGAAACATTTTTCGAACATTTCCTCCACCCCCAAGTCAGGATGCTTTTCAGAGAGATTAAAAGCTGAAGCATATAACTCCTTGCCCCTGGGGAATCTATCTCAGAATGAGGGGGCCAAACAACCTGGATTTCTTGAGACTTAAAAAGCCATTTCTATCTAATCGGGGCCAACATCAAGAAATTTGAGGGCAAATCAGGATACCTGACCACCTTAAGTTTGAGATAAAATGCCTTCTGGATCACTGTGAAGATGATATAAAATTGTTAAAGAGAAATACTACTAGTGTATTTCAGAGGTCAGGAAGTGGCTTAGCAACTCAACCAACTGTACAACCAGGCCACACAGCTTGAAATAAGACCATGCTGTGAAAAATGAAGAGGGTAAATAGCACCATGTATCTGGGACACTCAAAGTCTCTCAGCAAGAGGGAATAGACAATGAAAATGTGCGTCATCCTAAAGGAATTCCCAGTGAATGAGTGAAGAATAGAGGTACAGTTAACATATAGTAAGTGTTTTAATAAGTGAACATTAGATATTAGGAATAACAGAACCAGCTGATGTACACCAACCTGAACCATAAAGAAAAGCCTTCAGATTGAAAGCAAGAGTAAAGATTCACAATGACGAGTATCCAAGTGTAGGTCATATTCCAAAAAGGGTATACAAGAGTATTTCAAATTATAAAAAAAAATCATAATCAAGGGAGACTGAGATAGATTAAAGTGTTGCTCTACTGATGAGAGAACATTAGGGCAAGCAGGATGAGGTTGAAGACATAGGACAGAAAGAGTCTGTAAAAGAAACTTCACCATGACATCAACTTGAAACTGTGAGGGTCTTTGTTCTGTAGACTTATCCCTCTTGCTTCCTCTTGAATGGTTCTACCTTGCAAGTACCATATCCTGGTGGTTAAAGTTCCTTGTGATCATTGTACTCTGGTCACAGAAGTATGGAGAGAAAATTGCACACTTTCCTGTCACTGTTTTGAATTCCATCTAGTTCTCAGACTGCGTCAGAGTGACTGGATACATGGTGCTCCGTAAAAGTAGCAGATGTACATCTCACATATCAATTAAAAAAATCTTTCAGCAATATAGCCAAAATATCAGCTTTCATTTATAAAGTATAATTCTATCTAGTTTAAGAAAGGAAAGATGTAAAAAAGAGAGAGCATGTCTCAGAGCTAACTTCAACAGCAATATGGGGAGACTAACAGGCAGTTCTGGGAGGATGGTCAGGAATTCTACATTCTGGCCAGTGGACTGAAGCTCTAGCCCTGGCTGTACCATTGTCAGAGAGAAGTCCCTAACTGCATAGAAGTCTTGGTTGCAAAATCCACCTACAGGACCCAGGTCACTTCCTCTTACAGTATTTCCCACTCTTTATGACTTCCTAGATACATGTTCATACCCATGACAGCCTGCTCCCTAGGTTGATGTCACTTTGAGATACTAGTAATGGTTATAACTCATAGTTGTCAGCCTATTTCACCTCTGTTAGGAGAAACATTGGACTCACATGACCAACATATAGACCCAGTCAAAAGGCTCATATAACTATGATGAACAGAAGCATCCTCTGAAACCACGCCGGGGCAAGTCATTCCTGGCATCTACACACGAAAGAATAGGAGGCTGCTCAGGGCATCAGGGAGTAGTCTTTGATAAGCTCAAGGACTGAAAAAGGAGACTTTAGTTTTCACATGCTAGTATTTGGAAAACAAGTATTAGGTATGAAAAATCCCATGAAGATCTTGAAGAAATAGGGACGGTCCTTCTGATTCCCAATTTCTTATGCCCTGTCTGGCGTCTTCAGAGAAATGAGTGTATCCAGGTATGTGTCCTCAGTCAGTGGCAAAAGACTAGAGGGAAAAGGAGAATGCACTATTTTCCCTGGTGCTGGAAAGTTACAGGACTGTAGCTTGTTCTTAGTTTATTATCCAAATTAACTAAATACTCACAGGTTGTTTTCAAGAACACCAATCTCCATATATTTATCAATCCTGTTGTTTCACTTTAATTGTCAATATTAGGAGTCTGTTCTACCTAAATGCTATATGTTCCCCTGCCCCAGAATGGCTTATTTGTGAGCTCTCCTACATTGTTTTTAGAGTTTATTTTAATGCAGCAGCTTCTGGTCATGACACATAAGTTAAACATGAACAACAAAATATACAATTTTAGTCTAACCTTCATAGCATAAACCTGACAACATCTATGATTCAAATACCAATGTTAGTGCATAGAGTAATAATTTTCATTTTATATAACTTGCTAGATGGAAATTCTAAACCAAGAATCTGTTAGATTTATCTATGGGAATGTCCAAAGGAGCTTTTTCTTTGGGTGTTAGTGTTTGCACAGAAGTTCTAAAGTAAAAATAGGATTTAAATGCGCTAAAAGTATTGAGCTTGCCTAATCCTGGCATAATAATTTCAACAGAACTGGGTGAGGAGCAAAGGTCAGTACTTAAGAGCAGGAGGTCTGAAGTATATCTAAGCACAAGCTGGTAAATTCAGGAGAAGGTGCCCAGTGAGAACTAGGGGAACCAGGAGACAGCAGAGACTGAGGAGTAGCAAGTCTGTTTCTCCTTATTTTCCTTCACAAATCCCAGATGCCACACATATTCTCTATAACTGTGGCATAAAGAGAGATCATCACCCACCAGAGCTGCGTAGAGGCTGTTTCCCAGCTTACTTGTGCTTATTCTGGCTCTACCCATCATACACAGGTAGGAAGGGAACCTTTATCTAACTCCTACAGAGATATTCAGAGGCTTTTGAGGCTTTGATGGGAAATCACTCTGTGTGCACAGAATCAGTCAATAATTGAGTAAATGTTTATCAGATGCAGAATTAGCTCCAGAAGAATTTGAAAAAGTGGATTTAAAGAACAGGCCTATAGGCGAAAAGAGATGAATGAAAAGCAAGAGGGCCAGAAGAGCCCCAAACTGTGTTATAAACTGTTATATACTGCATTTGTTCCATCGCCATGATAAAATACTGTGGAAAAGACAACTTCCAGAAAGAAGAGTTTATTTGGGTTTACAGTTCTAGAGCAGAAGAGTCCATGATAGTGAGCAAAGACATGACTACAGAACAGGATGCTGGGGCTCACTGGAATTGTAAGCACAAAGCAGAGAGAGCAAGCTGGATAGTGGTGGAGCCATTTTTGCTCTCAAAGCCCTCCAATAGGGACATACTTCACATAGCAAGGTTGCACCTCATAAACCTATCCAAACAGCACCACCAACTGGGGACCAAGTGTTCAGATATCTGAGCCCATGAGGGACATTCTATTCAAACAGCTATACATAAAATGATATATTCTCTAAATAGTAAATATATCTGTAGATATTCACTTTATTTGAAATTTTAAATTACAGAAAAAGTGTTTCAGGTGTTTTTCATGAAAATGTTATTGAGTAAGAAAAATAGGATGGATGGATGGATGGATGGATGGATGGATGGATGGATGAGTGGATCTGTCAAGCATGCAAGTCATTGCAAACAAATAAATGCCAAAAGCAATGTAAATGTTTATTTTGGCTCACAGATTCCAGGATTTTAGCTCCTCATGATGAGGAAGAAATATCAGCTGGAAAGTACTGCTCATAGAAGGGGGAGCTTGAGGTGATGTCTCCCATGTCTTTTACACTTAAGAAGTAGAGTACAAGCCAGAGCCAGAGCCTGGTATCACTTTCAAAAGTTCTAAAGATTCTATCACCTCCAGATGAGAAGCAATTGTTCATACTTGAATCCTGGGGGGTGGGGGACATTTCCCATTCAATTCATGACAATTAGAAATGTGAAGAGTATAATAAGGCTTCCCACCAGCTCCCTACACTGACTTAGGACATGTTTCTCAGTATACATAAGGATTTCAGACATGGAAGGAGGTTATTCTGGTCATTAGTTCACAAATGCTTTCCTGTTCTAATGTATCAATATCCCCAGTAAACAAAGGCTATTTTATTCTTAAACTGAAAGATGAATGTCATCATCCCTAATCAGATGTGATCAAATGATTTTCTTAGAGTAGTCCAAGGGAGTATGGACAGAAGAAACTTTTGGTACATTTATCACCTTTTGTAAATATGAATAAAAGGGCAGATCACTAGTTCATAAGAATGATTAAACTATTGTATAATTGCAATGTGCAACCAGAGAATGTGGCCAAGTGTACCTTTTAAAGCAAATAATAATATCTGGGCATGGTAGCATATGCCTATAATTAAAACACTCACTCGAGATGTAATGGTAGGAGGATCAGAAGAAAAATCTGAAGTTCTAGTCAAGTATAGGGTAAATAAACACAAGAAGAGCAAGAAATGTAGGGAAATCAATATAATTAAAGTTGCCTGGGGGAAAATCAGATGGAGAATAAACCCCCTCAATGGCTTTAACTTTTGGAAAATAATCATAGCCATTTACAAGAAACAGGGATATATGGTTGGCTGCTTTTCCACTTTAAACATGTACAGTCTCAAAATTACACACAAGGAGCATACTGTCCACCTACTTCTGGAAGTATTCTTTCTTTGAGACTTTGCTTATAGTGTTCAAATACCAATAGTGTAAGGAGAGAAAACTTCCTTTTATCTTCCAAGGTCAAAGCCTGGTTAGTGTTTCTGAGATGTTAGTGACATCTAGTCTCTCCAATATACTCGTTATTTGAAGTGTGAGTTTGATGTAAACCCAGCCTGCCCTCCTAGCAATATTCCAGCATTAAAATCCATGTTTGTATAAAATTGCTTCCTAGATTTTTGCAAAATTGGCTTCTAACTATAGTACAAGTGCTAATAATTTTCACAGTAACCAAACAACTCCCTGCCGATTGGCACACACTGAACTTTCAGCTGCTATGGTTCCTATTGCTTCAGGATTTGCTCATTATGTGATGGAAAAGATCTCCAGGCATAAAGCGATCTCTCATGTATGTCTGTGATTGGATGTTATTTGAACTATCTACTTGATGCTTGGATTTACTGGTTATTGATAGATCATAGTTATACCATTAATTCATCCCAGAGACTTGTAAGAATCATTTCCACATATCAACAATTCTGAAGTATTTACCTTCACACGGTGAGAAATCAGTTTTCTGACCTTTCAATTAGGAAAGAAAGTATTGTTACTGTATAATTGTAAAGCTGCTACTTCATTGGCCCGAGAGCTCAGTTCTATATTTAGCAAACCATCTGATGTGCCAATGAGGAAATGGACCTACGAAAGAATGCATCCAAGAAGCTAAAAATGAGTTAGCACTTAAATTATTCAAAGATTAGTTGGGTAATTCTCATATTCCATATCTTTCTTCAGAGAAGTCCACAGCAAAAGAAAAAGAAAGTCCCTATTAAGAATAGGCAATAATATTAAAAGTCTCTAAGTGATCCACATTACTAACATCAAAGTAAAGAAATGTATTACTCACAAATATAAAGATTCCTTGTAAATAAAGATAGAAAAATTCTATTTTTATTTATATTTATTTTTAATTTATATTTTGAATAAAATAATAATCTTCATTATGGCACTCTCACATATATTCATTATGGTTTTTTTTTAGTCATATGTCTCTCCTACTACCCTCCACCAATTCCCTAGATTCTCTTTTTTGTCTCTCTCTTCCACCCAAATAGGCACACTTCAATTTCAGACCACATTTATTCTTTTGCCTTCTTTTTCCTCCCTTACACCCTCCCCTTAAATCCCTTGCTTGCCTTTACTGCATCCTTTTCTACTTTCAGGACACAGGAACACACACACACACACACACACACACACACACACACACACACACACACACACATCTTGATTCCACATACCAGAGAAAATGTACAATATTTGTCTGAGTTGAATTTATTTTTATATTATATAATGTCCTCCCAGGCCATCAGTTTCATTAGACATAACATGATTTCAATTTTCAGATGGAAGATAAAAAGCAACTGTGTTTATATACCATATCTGTTTTTTATTATTTCTTATTTTTTGGAGATTATAATATAATTACATCATCTCCTTTTTCATTTCCTAACTCCAAGCTCTCCTTGCAAGCCTGAATTTTAATTACTTATATTTTTGAGATTATAATATAATTACATCATTACTCCCTTCCCTTTTCTCCCTCCAAACCTACATTTTCTTTACTTATTCATCAGTTGATGGGCATCCAGGATATTTCCATTTCCAAGCTATTATAAATAGCTCAACAATAAACATGAGTGTGCAACCATCTCTGTGGAGTGTAAAGTTAGATTCCTTCTACTTACACAAGAAGTGTGATAGCCCAATCCATATGGTATCTCTATTTTTTAATTTTTTGAGGGATATCCAAACGGATTTACACAATGACTGTACCAGTTTGCCTTCCTACTAGCAGTTTATATGCCTTTTCCTCAGATCTTCCTCAGCATTTTTGTCATCTGCTTTCTTTTTTAAAAATATTAGTTCTTCGACAGTTCTGAGTTTTGTTCAGTGTGCTTTGATAACAGGCACCCCCCCTTACCTCCATATCTAACAGTTGTGTAAACATTTGAAGACCAATTTTTGCTGTCCAAAATATTCTTGGATGCCTGGTTTTCCTCTGGAGACTGGTCTACCGAACAGTAACTACAGTCTTAGAGAATGTGGACCCTTTCTTTCTTAGCAGCTAATATCGATAATCACTGCATAGTTAGAGGTAGAATTGTGCATTCAACTCTCCTCTCTAAGGTGGGATTTGTTCTGACTTTGGTCTGCCAGGTTTTATACATGCCGTCACAACTGCTAAGTGTTCATTCATGTAAGAGCCCTGTTAGTTTCAGATGTTTTCTTTTGTCTCCCTCTGCCTTCACAGAAATAAAACAGAAACTAGGGTAACTTTCTACTTTTTTCTCTAGTAATTCCAGGGTTTGGGTCATATGTTGAGGTCCTTCATATATGGAGTTTGATTTTTGTCCAATGCAAGAGAAAAAAAATCTAGTTTTATTTTCTTGAATGCTGAAATCCATTTTTTTCTAGCATCATTTTTTCCAATATATGTTTTCATTATTTTTGTCAAAAGTCAGACAGTAATTAAGTATAGTTATGTCTAAACCTTTTGTGTGTCTTTTTAATTCCAGTATCATGTTGCTCTTATTAATATATCTTTGTAGTGTAACTTGAAATCGGGCATGGTGATAGGTCCTACTGTATTCTTTTCGTTCAGAATTGCTTTGCCTAGCTTTATCCTTTTGAGTCCCCATGTAAATTTATGAACTGTTTGTTCCATGTCTGTGAAGAATGACCCTTCTGGACTTCCAGCTCTCCTCAACTGATTCCCAAATCTGTCTCCTGTCCTGGGCTGTGATGCCAAATTTAGGCTTCCTAACTTGCAGTTGTTCTTTGTTCTCAGGCCCTCAGTGTAGTTCAATTTTTGAAAAATAGGTTCCCGCCAAAGGATTCCCTGACAAAATAGAATTGCTGTCCACTGCTGACCCATCTGATGTAACTGCTGTGTCTCTAAAGCCCTCAAACAAATCCTAGGCATGTGAGCACTGGAACTTCTTTGTGGAAGACTGTCAGTCTCTTTTCACCTGGGGATTCAGTAGCTGAAGCAGTGTTCAGCCTGGGTTGTTCAGCACTTTTCTGTGGTTGAATCCTGCCTTTGTGATTCCCACAGAATGCCCTCTTTGTCTCTTTAAGAGAGTGTAGACTCTTTTTAAGGATGACTCCTCCTTGTAGTACACAATCTAACCCACAAGTTACTTATGTGTTTGTGACTGCTTTCTCACCTGATTACTTGTGTGTAAGGTCTATCCAAATTCTCAGAATATAACTCGTCATGTAGATCATATGATGTATATGTCATGACTTCTCCATTTTATTGTTGTATTCTTAATTTCATGTAATTTTTGCATCTTTTGCAAAGAATTGGTTTTTCCTGTTCCAAACAATTTTAGAGGTTTATTTATTTTTGTACAAGTTACTTTGGTTTCATCTTTTTAAATATCTTCTCAATAGTTTCTTCATTTTTGTGAGTAGTTCTCTGGCATGAGTTCTATTACATTCACATTATATGTAACTTATATGTTAGTTTTATTTCCTTACATTTTCTGAAACTATTTTGATGCATTGTCTCTTAATTTCATTTTAGTGTCGCTGATTAATTTTCCTAAAGGATTATTTCAACTCTAATTGAGTTAACACTCAATTTATTGAACTGGAGAGATGATTCAGCAATTAAGAGCACTGGCTGTTCTTCCAAAGGAGCCAGCTTCAAATCCCAGCACCCACACAGCACTTCACAGCTTCCTGTAATTGCCTGGTGTGCTGGTTCACTCCTTTGATCCCAGCACTTAGGAAACAAAGGCAAGCAGATCTCTGTGAGATCAGGGCCAGGATGGTCAACAGAGTGAGTTCCAAGACAGTCACAGCTACACAGAGAAACCCTGTCTCAAAAAGCCAATAAAAAAAAAAAAAAAAACAAGCAGTCGACTTCCCTGCTACCAAGTTTTGTCCTTTTTGGACAGCAGTCTGTCTGCAGTTGGTGCAAGGGGTTTTTTCATGCCAAGAGATAGGCTTGCCACTAATTCAACCACCTTACAGTGGAGGTTCTTCGATGCTTATCTTCTACTTGGAGTAGAATAGGGGGTGCTGTCAGGCGCTGATATGTCTCGATATCAAAAAAAATCTTGATTTAAGATAACATCTTTGATGCCATATTCTGCAGATCTCTTGGGGTGTTTGAAGATGCCCTATCCATCTCTTGTATTTAGATAAGCAAATGTTGCTTGTCTCTTAGCAACTTGATTACTGGTTAGTTTAGAGAATATCTGTGATAGACTGTCACAGTAGCTAACAAAGTGACATGTTTGCATGACTAGGAGTTTGTTTTACTTAACTATCCTAGACCGTTTTAGACGGTTGGTATCAAGAGGCCAGAGCTTCACATTTTATTTTTAAGTATCTCTAGGTACGATACCATTAGGAAGCGTTACCTTTAATTTTGTATCAATATACAAAGATCTATTCAATTGTGGTTAAATATACTCTTAATTATGTATCAATATACAAAGATCAATGCCTATGTAGCCCAATACAATCTTAATATTACGTCCATATACAAGGGTCAATACCATTGTGGCCAACAGTAATCTTAATTTTATATCAATATACAAAGATCACTACCGATGTAATCCAATACAATCTTATTTTTGCACAATAAACAATGGTCAATACCACTTTAGCCTAATAAACTACTAATTTTGTATCAATATACAGAGGTATAAGGGCATATTCAATAATCTGCCCCTTCTTCTTGGACCTTCCTGTGCTATGTCTATGTCTCATTTTTCTCAAGCCTATGCACTCCTACATAGGAGAGGAAGAAGGATACAGAAAAGGAAAAGTAGGAAGTCCCTGGGGCTAACCTCCAAAACCCATTAAACAGGACCATTTTTCAGCTTGTAATCTCTTCCCTTAAATATCGGAGTTTTCAGTTATCCTTCAAATAACCAAAAAGAAGAGAAAGAACCATTTGTTGGAATGAAAAGAGAAGCTGTTGGGGGGGGGAAGAGGGTGGAAGGGTGGGACAGGAAGGGGGAATAGGGAAGGGTTTGCGACTGAGATGTAACTTGAAAAAAAAATAAAGTACTTATAAAAAAAAAAAAAAGAAGGGCAGAGAAACACCTTCCCCACCCTCTGGGCATGGGACGTTGCTCTCTTAAAGTGACTTCCTGCTGATGTGGGTCGTAGTAGACCTGTTTGGGGCCCGAACTCAAATGGAAAAAATGGTTAAAAATGTTAGTACAATCATTTTATTTTCAGTCCTTCTGTTCTCAGCTGTTTAGATGACCTAAGGGGTTTGTAGGCAGAAGCTGATCTTGTAGGCTTAACTGAGGTTCCGGCCGGGGCATTGTGTAGAGCTGAACGGCTAACTCTGCCAAGACAGGGTAGGTAAGTCCTTCATAATCCCTGCTCTACAACAAATGTCTGTCAGAGAAACAGGACCCAAAGGCTGAAGACTGATGCAGGAATGTATGGAGAGAAAATGGAACTGTCCAGGCAGTCACTGGTATGTCCTTTCTTAGTTTTGGAAGCTGCAGGCCCTGCACTTTCTATATAAGCAGATATATTTATCCCTCTCAGGTCTCTGAGGTGGTTGAAGAATAGATAGCTAGAGTCTCATAGTTAAATTTTGAGTTGTTTAGGAATCAAGAGGGTGTTATAGATCTAAGAAGATACTCTTAAAAGTGTGTTGCAAGTTAATATGAATGTTGAGTCAGATATAGACCTTTAAACTCATGGAGATGGTTAGATAGTAGAATGTTAAAGTCAGGGGCCAAATATGTATAAACTGGACATTGGGAAGGTACTGGGCCATTTAACTCTCATAAATGTGGCATATTTATATCTGTTGTTTTGTATAATACTTACTGTTATAAGAGAAGGAACCATCTGTTGGACTGAAAGGGGAAACTTCTGGGGGGAAGAGGGTGGAAGGGTGGGATAGGGAGGGGTTTGTGACTGAGATGTAACTTGAAGAAAAAAAATAAAGTATTTATAAAAAAACAAGCAAAAACAAAACAAACAAAACACACACACACTCAATGTATTTAGTTGATTAGGGTTTTCTTTCTTCTGCGTTTTTTCTACCTATTTGACATGTAAAATGTTCTCTGTTGATATGAGGATACATAAGAACCACTATATCTATTTTATTTTATCAAATAAATATTTTAAGAGAAATATATTCCTTCCATATCTAACATTGTTTACTCAGTAATTTCAGATTATTTCCTATATATTAATCGTTAAATTTGATATTTTGTCATTATAGTAGCTCACAAATATCTAATAATTTCCATTAAAATCCATCTATAGGTGACTAATGGAACAGAGAAATGTAGTAAGGCCCAAGTGCAAACCCAGAAGAAATCAGTTTGGTGCCCTTAACAGTGAGGGAGAATGCTAAGATTCAAGGTAATATTGCTAGATATTATCAAGCCTACCTTTAAAAGACTGAGTAATCAGAAAGAAATCATCTAGGCTCAATGTCCTTGGATAAAAACTGGGAAAATAGGCTAGGATGCTGCATACATATTCCTTAAATTATCAAATGTAGAAATCTATTTTATTAATCTACAAAAGGGCTCATTGCATTCACTGTTGACACTGTGAACCACTGTTGCAAGTTTCTCTCCTCATGTTTTCATGGAATAGCTCTCAGTGCCTCTCAATGCCTGTAAAGTAGTCTCAGATAGACAACTTTACAACCTTGTCAAAGATGTTGCATTGAGTTTGAAATCAGCCAAATTCCTGGAAGTAGCTGGTATTGTTGTGGTTGGGGTTTTTTTTTTTTTTTTTAATGGTTTTTGGATTTGTTTGTTTTTTTTTCATCAGGTTGTTTTCAAATCAAACCTTGTCTGGTTCACAGAAATAAGCACAGATCATCTTTTTCCATGTGTGGCACACTTGTATTCACTTCATCAGCTAATGCTCACATTACAACAGAAGCAGACCAATTCATTTATATGCAGATTAACTTTTCTTACTCAAGTAAAGACCATTATTGGTATTTCTTGTTGCATGACGACAAGTTCTTATGTTCAGCATTCAGTGAGTCAATAAAACTCCAAGGAATACTAAGAATTTCAATTGCATACTCACATTTGGTGAAGTCTGGGTGGAGCCCAGGCAGTCTCTCTTAATGTCTGTACTTAGAGGAATACCTCTTCTCATACCAACAAAAGCACATTCATTTCCAGCTCCAACGCCAGCTGAAACTTCACATACCCACCTGTTTGTGAAGAAGTTATGCTTTAGTGTGCAGCTACTACATACTTCAAAATATGGTGCCTCAGCCTCCAGTGCACAAAACAGTCAGTGCTGAGGGGTAGCCTCTCCTGGGATGGGGCTGTTTCCCAGATTAGCTCTTGCTTTTACTCTGGGGTCAATCTTCATGGTCAGTTATTATCTGTGTCTCTTTGTTCCACAGATTTATGGGTACCCCTTTGTCTTATTCAGTATACCACATTTGAGTTAGACACTGAATTCTGCTTTTTTGATGGCTCCCTCATTTTTAATTTTGACTTTCAGTTTATAGAATAAGAAAAGCTTCAGAGTTTCTCATGTTTTTAACATAAAGAAGAAGAAGAAGAAGAAGAAGAAGAAGAAGAAGAAGAAGAAGAAGAAGAAGAAGAAGAAGAAAGAAGAAGCCAATCGACCATGATGATTTAAATGGTCAGTGCATCACACAGCAAAAACTGTGCATGGATATAAGATGCATTCAAAATGCAAGACAAATCACTGGGCTTTAAGGCAACTGTTTATATCAAATTCATTGTGAACCAACTTTAAGAAATCACTTGTGATTGAGTTTTGGCATAGGAGCCAAAAAGAATGTCCATAATTATAGCTATCATAGTATAATAATTTTAAGAATACTATTAAGGGACTAGAGAGATAAATCCATGGTGAAGAGCGCTTGATGCTCTTACAGAAGACCTGGGTTCAGTTCCAAGAATCCACACAGCAATTCAAAACCACCAGTCCCTCTAGTTTCTGTGGATAAGATCAACTTTTCTGGCTTTTGTTGTCAATAGTATATGGTACACACACACACACACACACACACACACACACACACACACACACACATAAAAAGTGGAAATAATCATAGGAAAATAATCATACACATTAAAAAGTGATAAATATGTTTAAATGATACTATTAAAATGATAGTGTGTTCTATATATCGATCTATGTGAGGTCATGTTTTGCTTTGATCTGCTCTGCTCTGCTCTAGACTTGGGATGGTCTTAATTTCAGAATCCTCCTGCCTTAAGCTCTTCTAAGTTCCAGGACTGCAGGTGGGATGCTTTATCCTATATATCTAACTCAAAACATTTTGAAACAGATGGAACACAGAAATAGGAACATGGACCCAACTAAATCTACTAACCCAGACATTAAAGAGTATTATGAAGTTGTGACACTGATGAATCTCCACTTTTATTTAGGAATATACATTTTTGACCAAAAAATGTGTTATTAATATTTATGTATAGTATATAATTATTATCTTAAAATAAATTAAGTACATTAAATTTAAAAATATTCAAATGTAGTATATTTTAAACTCAAACTTCATGTAAATGAAAAATTTTGTGGTCACAAATAGTTTTTCTGAATCTAAAGAATGTCTGCCTTACAAATAAGCCCAGAAAGAAACAGAAATGTGAATATTGTGAACATACCATGCACCTGCTACAAACATTCCAGAATCTGTATCTCCAAATATGATTCTTTACTAAAAAAAAATAAATAAATAGAGATTTGGCAGCTAGAGAGATGGCTGAATGGTTAAAAACACTTTTCCCTCTTCCAGAGGATCATGGTTTGATTCTGAACACTCATATTGTAACTCACAACCATCTGTAACTTCAGCTCCAAGGAATTCAATTTCCTCTTCTGGCCTCCATGGACAATACGTATGCACATGGTACAAAGACATACATGCAGGAAAAGCACTCATGCACATAAAATACAAATAAGTAAATATTCTGCAGGCTACTGAATGATAAACACCTTTACCAATGCAGCCACAAAACTTTTGGTCTGCAATCTGCCATGTCTTCATAATATTCTAGGTCAATGGTGGCACACAGCTTGTGGAAGTAAACAACCAATGTCTAATTTCATCTAAGGCCCACTCCACCTGGAACCTACACACAACACTGCTTGAGTAAGTAAGAACTAGAGACTAGATAGCCCAGAGACCTATGGTAAAAGCAAACACTACTGGTTTAAAAAAATCAATAAAATGATTCCTAATGATATTCTCCCATATTCATAGATGAGTACCTTATCCAGTCATCATCAGAGAGGCTTCCTCTAGCAGCAGATGGGAACAGATGTAGAGACTCCACACCAGTCAGGCATTATGTAGAGTATAAATGGGAGGTCTCCATCAAATCCCTCCCCTCAGAGCTCAGGAAAATCTTTGGAAGAGGAGATAGAAAGAGTGTAAGAGCCAGAGGGGATGGAGGTCACCAGGAAAATAAGGCCTTCTGAAATTCAACTAAGCAAGGTGGGTATGAGATCACAGAGACTGAGGCAGCAAGCACAGGACCTATATGAGTCTACAACAGGTCCTCTGTGTATATATTATAGCTATTAGCTAGCATTTTTATGGATTCTTGACTGTGAGAACTAGTGGGTCTCTGACTAAAATGCCTGCTCTTGGGATCCTTTACCTCCTTTTGGAGTGCTGTGCCCAACTTTGATATGATAATTTTGCATCATCTTATATTTTATTTTGTCATGTGAGGTTGTTATCTCTTAGAAGGCTGTTCTTTTCTAATGAGAGACAGAAAGGGAGTGGACCTGGAGGAGAGGAAAGATGGGGAGGAACTGGGAGGAGTACAGGGAGGGGTAACTGTAATCAGGATATACTGTATAAGAAAAGAATCTATTTTCGGTAAAAGAAAAATGCAAAAAATAATCAAAAATAAAATTACAAATTGATGAAGAGAAAACAGTCAACCCAAAGTATGAGAATAAATTAGCTGAAAGCACTTATCCTGGTTTATTTCATGTGAAGATGTGTCAATAGAAAGGTAACCAGCAAAAGTGATGTGCTAATTTTCCTCACAACCTAACCTATCAGGGGAATGGCTGTCCATGTAAACAGCAAGAGAGGAGCACACATGTAAGTTTTCAGATGCTCCTAAATTTAGAAGCTGAGGTTTTCCCATGCCATTCCTTACTTTCCTAGTCTTCACATTTTTCACCTTTGAAGTGTCCAAATGGCATGCAGTGCATAAGTATAGTGTCTAGTTTTAAAATACCTGTGAAATAATAATCTATTGTCACTATTTTTTGAGGCACATGCAGAGATACCAACTCACAGATTTGGTTCATGCCTGCAAACTAAAAGTTGTTTAGTAAGATTTGGACAATGTTATAAACTAAGAAGTAGGTACCTAGCAGACAATGCTGGGATACTCTAACTAAAGAACACATTCTGTTCAAGCATCATTCAAATATAGGGTTGTCCTATAGAGAGCTTTTTTAAAAAACTATTCATTGTGCACAATCATTTGTGTGAAGATTTATAAACTCTTCCTGTTATCCTTTATCACTCTCAGAAGTAAGATACTCATGAAGCTGGAGAGATGGCTCAGTGGTTACAAACACTATTTGCTCTTCCAGAGGACCCAGGTTCAACTTCCTGCCACCCACATCACTACTCACAACTATCTGTAGCTCCAACTCCAAGGGATCAGGCCCCTTCTCTGGGCCTCTGTAAGCACAAGGCATGCACATGGTACATACACCTACACACAGGCAAAGCACTCATCATGGACATAAAATAATAATGATATTTTTAAGAAGTAAGGCAACCATTGAATTTGGTTTTGATTCTCTTTAATATTCTATATTCACTATATTACTGTACTGTCAGAATGTCCCTAACCAACAGATCACACTGCACACTCTGAAGCTTTGTGAGCCTTGATTTGATGCTACAAGTGGGAATCTAACAGCAAGAAGTTATTTGCTTGCACAAAATTATGAAGTATATGTGCATAATGTGACTATTTTATAAAACATACATAAATTTTAGTTTCAGCTCTGTGTATTGTCCTCCAAATATCTCTTCGTGTATATGAATATTCCAAATGTGAAAATATCTAAAATCCAAAATGCTTCTGTCCTCAAGCATTCCAGATAAGGGAGAGTCCTTCTCAACCTTATTGTCATTCTCTTTGTCACTCTTGCAGCAGCATGACCTTTCTCAAGTCCTGTCGTTGAATATCCTTGAAATTCATCCCCAGTCCTTTTATCACAGTCTTTTGAGGTCTCCTTTAGGAGTTGATGTATGTCTTCTAGGAACTTTCCCAAAATAAAATGTGCCTGACTGCGGGTTAGGAATTCTTGCTCTGCAGGTGTTATTGAAACGATGTAACTTGGCTGCTGTTTTAATGCATGACTCACGGGTTTTTGAAAATATTTTAACACAATTTTGCAATCTTACCCTGAAAGTGTTGACTGTTGCTTTTTCTTTTTTATAGAATTATACCTTTGTATTGTGTTTTATTTTGCTGTGACCATTTTGCTCTTTGAATATTCAAATCACACATTCCTTCTTCTGCTGCTTCCCCTATTTTCAGTTTGAAAGCTTCTTGCAATGAGTTTGCTTCTGCTTTCCTCTTTACCTTCTTTACAGTTTTTACTCTTTCGTCTCTTTTCATTTTGTTTCTAATTTTTTTTTTGTGCTTGTGCCTTTTGTTCTACTTCTCTCTAGACTTCTGGCATGCTTCGTTTCCTTGTCTCTTTTCTTAAAAACTAACGTTTCTTGTTATTATTTTTGTGTATACAAGGGCAGTGTCCACAGAGGCCGGAAGAGGGTGTCAATTTCCGTGAGATGCAGTTTCAGGTGATTGACTGGGAGCCGTCTTATGTGTTTGCCAAGAACTAACCTTGGGTCCTTTGGAATAGTATGAGCAGTGCACACTCTTGTCCACTGAGCCATGACTCTGGACTCTCTTCCTTGATTAAAAAAAAAATTATTTGTGAATAAAAATGGATTCCTTATTTCTATTTGAGATATTTTTGTTGCATTTTATCTTCTCCACCATAATGTTTCTGCAAAGACTGGCTACTATTAGTCAATTTGCAGTACCCATGGACTAAAGTTATACTGAGCTTTTCTATTTTCCTCAGCATTTTCCCTACTGGCTTCCTAAAGTTGAGTTCCTATTGTCCAGAGATGCCAAAGTAATTTGTCAAACTTGCCAGTTGCTGCCGACCTCCATTCTTCTGGTTCATCTGCTCCAGTGACTGCAGTCTGTTCATGATCTTCACATGCATGGATTTTCAGACATGACAATGTGTGTTTTTCAGGCAGATGTGCTGTGACCTTTCTCAGACTTGATGGTGCTGTATTCTATTCATATCCATTTCTCTTGCTTCTTTCTTTTCTCTACTTAGCTCTCCACATGATGTATCAGGAATTAACTTTCTCTCTATTTTTATTGAGGTTGAGTTTTGGAGTTTTAAGAATGTTTATTTTTTTCAATATGATAGAAAATATTTAATGAAAATGATGTTTTGGATTAAGAAGGTTACAAAATCTATTAAAGGTATCATTTGATCCCATTTTGTGAAGATGTAATGTTCATATGCCCAAATAAGTTACAAAAAAAATGAGAAAGATTCATGCTATTTACAGCAAATTTAGAAAAAAAAAAGTAAAATTATGGTGTTTACACTTTCTCTCCTGGTTTAGTTATAATTTCTTTTTTTTCTAAAAACAGATTGATTTGGTCATGAGGAAACATTTTAAAATATAAAATAACTGAAAAAGGAACAGTGTTGGTTAGGTTAATATTTTTTAAGTAAATGAAAATTATAAATGTTGTTTCAACTCATGGAACTTAAAATAATGGTTTTCATTCTCTACTTCTAACTATAAAATCTAAGAAACATCTAGAAATTACATACAAATGAAATATACACAAGACATACTGTGCAAATAGGGAGCTACCAAGGAAGTCTTACCAAACCACCTTCCACCTGAACAATCGGGAATTTTTAAATATTAATCCAACTGGCAATTTGTTTGCTTTAGTTACTGACCTTGAAATTAACAAAGAGCCTTTCAGATTATGAATGGTAAAGTAATTCATTCATGTTACTGAAGAGGGAAATCTTCAGTCACTGAGACCAGGAAAAAAAGCAGGAAGGCACAGTAGCAGGTGATGGAGGTCAGATTCCCATGACATTTCTGTATTCTGTGAACATCTGAAAGAGATATTGGGCCCCAAGTTCACTATACATTCATTCTTTTCCCTATCTCCAAAAACACTATCATCACACAATTCTGTCTATAGTGAATAGAAGACCACCCCTTAGGGTGTAGGAAACAAATAGATGAAGTTTAACCAGATGATGGATGATAGATCAATAGATGATAGATAGGTTGATAGAAATTATTTGATACTTGAATTTATGTAGAAATAGTTGGTTAGATGAATAGATAACAAAATAGAGAAATAAAAAGTTAGAAAATAGATTAAATTGACCTTCAAACATACAGAGATAGATAAACAGACAGATACCAGTATCATATTCATACAATAGTTTGAGATGAAATTATGTGTGAAGACTCTCTAGTGACAGTAATTATTAACCTTGTTTCTTTCATTTTTATTACCATGCTTGTGTGTGTGTTTCAATATTTCCTTTCTACTCATACTATCCCATTTCAATTTTTCCATCTTTCCTGTACTTCTTTTAACTAATAAATATTGTAAAAATGCCTAGTCATAAGAAAATGTTCAGCTAGACTATAGGACTGACACTGGCCTGGCACATATCCTCCTTGATAGCTGTAACCTGCTCTTATTGACTGCTTACATCCCTGATGAAGTCAGCTACCACTGCCTCCAAGTGAACACTATTTCTCCACACTTGCTGGTCCGGTGATAGATGACTGTAATGTGGATGTACTGTGAACAAAGCTGAGAAAAATCAGTTCTCTCCTTCAATAATTTGGAATTGGGACTTTAAACTGTATTTGGTCTGTTGATGTTTGAACTTTAGAAGCGCCACAAATATGAGCTTAAGCCATATGAATCTGAACAAGTTGAATTGTGGTAAAAAGAGAGACAGAGAGGGGAGAGAGAGGAAGGGAAAAGGAAATAAATGGGGAGAGGGAGAGAAGGAGGGAGGAGGGGAGGGAGGGAAGAAGGGAGACAGAGAGAGATCATTTGTATTTTAACGCTAGGCTCTGAGAAGTTGAAAACTATCACTTTAAGGTTTCCCTTTTTCTCTCTAAAGTAGACTCACTAAACCTGATCATTTTAAAAAGATGAGCCAATAATTAGATACACATAGTCATTAAAATAATGTAGCATGGATACATTTGTGGATAAAGCAGAGATGAAAGCAACAGAAATATTTGAATTAATAAAATTACATGAAAATTCAAGTTAACATTTAGAGAATAAAGGAAAAATATTGTTTTCAGCAATAGCCTACATGAAATAACTTATTTGTGCAGGTTCATTAGGCCTTGGAGAAATCTCAGTGGAGCATATTATGTAGAATAAAATTAAAATAAAACACTACAGCCTCCTACATTTTCAACTCAGCTATGAAAATTATGAGGCCATGTTTCCATACTAACTTACACATAAAAATATCTGAATCAGATCCTTGAAGCCATACCAGTCGGATTAATCCAGATTCACAGACCTGGGACTAAGATTATTCCTTTTAGTCAACTGGAGACCCTTTCCAGAGCACTGGAATAACTGCCTATTAGAAGCTACTTTTCAGGGATGGAAGAACAGATGATTGTTATGGTGAGAATAGCTTCAAGGGTTATAATATAAATAACTCTGATGTGAGTTAAATCTAAGATACAATGGGTTTCTAACCTTCAGCTTTTCCCTCTACAAGAGAAAAATCAATGGTTGGTTGAGTAGCAAGCAACGATATCAAACTTCAATTATGAAACGAGTGAACTTGATCTTCTACTAAGTCTCCATTAGGAGCAGCACAATGAATCAATGCAGGAATTGCATTTTTCTGATGATTGAGGATGCTGAACATTTCTTCAAGTGTCTCTTGGCCATTAGAGATTCCTCTTTTGTGAATTCTCTGTTTAGCTCTGTTCCCTATTTTGATTGGGTTATTTGGTTTCTTAATGTTTCATTTCTTGAGTTCTTTATAAATTTTTGATATTGGCCATTTGTCAGATGTGGGGTTGGTAAAGATCTTTTTCCAATATGTAGGTTGCCATTTTGTTCAAATGAGAGTGTCCTTTGTCTTACAGAAGCTTTTCTGTTTCATGAGGTCCCATTTATTGATTGTTGGTCTTAGAGCCTGAACTATTGGTGTTCAGTTCAGGAAGTTTTCACCTGTGCCAATGAGTTTGAGGCTTTTTGCCACTTTCTCTTCTATTGGATTTAATGTGTCCATCTTGAGTGAGCTAACCCAGACCCTGAAAGATTCAAATGGCCTCTATTCACTTATAACTGGATTTTAGCCATATAGTACAAGATAACTATCCCACAACCAACAGACTGAAAGGAACAGGAACAGAGACTTTGTTACTTTTTAGTGGAGTTACTTTGCCCTAGTGGAGCTGCCATGTAGGCCTCCAGTGCAAGAGGAAACTCTTAGCCCTCATCTTGTTGCTGAACTGAAGGAGTCTGAAATGTAGGACACCCTACACCAGAGGAGTAGGGTAGGTGGGAGAAAGGGGAGAGGGTGGGAAGGTGGGAGGGTGGGAAAGTGTGAGTGTGGGCCCTAGATGGGTTGAAGGAGGGAACTGTAATGGAGATGAAGTAATAAATAAAATTTTTTAAAATGTGGTGTATTTACACAATGGAGTATTATTAAGCCACTAAAAAAGAAAATATGAAAGAAATAATGAAATTCATGGGTAAATGTTTGGAACATGGAAAAATCATCTTGAATGAGATAAATCAAATGCAAAAAGACAAATATGGTATACATCCACTTATATGTGGATATTATCTATTGACTCAATGCTATAAAAGCTACAGTCTGTAGAATCACAGAGGTTATATATAGATTAAGGGATTTTTAAGGGATTTGGGGGGACAGATAGATCCCCTAGGAAAGTGAAACAGAACATATGGATAATATATGGATAAGGGAACTAGAATGGTGTAGAGAGCTGTGACGTGCCACGCCCTAAATATGGCGCTGGTTTCCACCTTCCACCAGCCCGATGGTGAGCGCTCTCTGTGGTAAACAAGTCCATATTTGGCTAAGACTGCTGATCTGGCTTGCTTCCGCATACGTGGGCCTCTAAGATAGCACCACGTGGCTTTACTTGATTGGCTGTTCATATAGTATTTAGCCTGTGGGTTGGGTCAGCCCGGGCATTCGTAAGACTGTTTTCAAGGGACCTGAATAAACTGCTGGAGAAGAGCTTTTGCGAGTTGCGTTGTTCTTGCTGGTCGAGAGGGACGTGACAAGTGGTGGCCCGTACCGGGAACCAGAAAAGACTCAGAACTCCTGCAGTCAGGGGCAGTGCACTGGTAAGTTCCGGGATAAATTGGGACAATAAAGTTTCACGGAAATAGCGAACAAAAGGTAAAGTTTCGTGGAAATAGCGAACAAAAGCTAAAGTTTCGCAGAAATAGCGAACAAAAGGCAAAGTTTTGCGGGAAACAGCAAACCAAAAGTAAATTTTTAATCATGGGATTGTCTCAGTCACATCCAATTTTTCTGGCTCTTCAGGAGCTACTTTTAGCTAGGAATTTGAAACTTAAGAAGTCAACCCTAGAGAGATTTTTGAATGAATGCAACTCCGTGGCTCTGTGGTTTGCGGTGTCTGGGAATCTTATGGTATCCTGCTGGGACAAATTAGGCAGGGACTTGGATTTTGCTTGGGAGCAAGGTGCTCTGAAGCATGGAGTAAGACTGATTTGGAAGATGGTTAGGGGTTGTTTAGAAGATCAGAGATGCTGTAACACAATCAAGGAGGGAGAATCAGCCTTGGAACTGCTACAAGGGGAAAGATCTGAGCAGGCAGACAGTGAAAAGGGAAGCAAAAAAGGCGAAAGATCTGAGCAGGCAGACAGTGAAAAGGGAAGCAAAAGGAAGGTCCCTCTCTATCCTGATCTTAGAGATTTTAGAGATTGTGAGGACTCAAAGGGCACGGATTCTGAAGGGGAGCTACACACTCTAATAGAACAGTTGAAGAGGACTGCTATTAGAAAAAGGGAAAAGAAAAAGGTAAAAGAGAAAGACGCGTTGGCGGCGGTCGGTGTAAGTGAAGCTGTTGCCGTGGCGCCTTCAACTCCCCCTCCATACCCAGAAGCCATTCAGATAGATCAGCCTGTTCAGTCCCTGAAAGTAGGGAGATCTTTCTGCCCGAGGGTGTGAACACAAGTAAGAACAGAATTACAGTTTGCCTATCCGGTATACCAAGACCCACAAGGGAACAGGTACGAGGAACTGCTCAATTTTAAAGTAATTAAATCCCTTGCAGAGTCGGTTCGTACCTATGGCATTACCGCTTCTTTTACATTGGCTCAAGTGGAAGCATTAAGCAGACATTGTATGACTCCGAGTGATTGGAGTGGCCTGGCCCGCGCCTGCTTAAGTCCAGGGCAATACTTAGACTGGAAAGCTTTCTTGATTGAGTATGCCACTGAGCAAGCAGCCATTAATCAGAGAAATGGAAATCCAGCCTGGGATAGAGATATGCTGCTTGGGCAGGGGAGATTTGCCAACCAGCAGACAGGATCTCCCAATCAGGTTTATGAACAAATAAACCAGACAGCTATCAAGGCTTGGAAATCCCTTCCTAACAAAGGGGAGGTGAGTGGGAACTTAACTAAGATTCTACAGGGCCCAATGGAGCCCTTTTCAGACTTTGAGGCACGATTGGTGGAAGCGGCAGGAAAGATTTTTGGTGACCCGGATGCTGCTATGCCACTAATAAAACAGTTAGTTTATGAGCAATGCACCAAAGAGTGTAGAGCTGCTATCACCCCTTACAAGAGTAAAGGGCTAGAAGCCTGGATGAAAGTGTGTAGAGAACTTGGAGGGCCGTTAACTAATGCTGGTCTTGCTGCCGCGGTAGTACAGTTGACCAGAAAAGGTGGAGGAAGTCCAGGAGTTTGTTTTAAGTGTGGCAAGATGGGACACTTTAAAAGACAGTGCCCCGGGGGAAGGAGTACAGAAAGTACAGGAAGTGCACAATGCCCCAGGCGGCCGGGGTTATGCCCAAAATGCACAAAAGGGAACCATTGGGCTAATGAATGTCATTCAGTGACAGACATCCATGGCCAGCCTTTGACTCAAGGTTATGGTGGTGCTCGTCCAAAAAACGGACAGCGGGGCCCACGACCCCAGGGCCCACAAATATATGGGGCAGTAGAGAATCAGGACAAAGAACAGAATCAAGAGAGATGGCCAACCCTCCGCCATCCGAGAGACCGCGGAGAGCCACTGCAGGCTCAGCAGGATTGGACCTCTGCTCCACCACCAGACTCGTATTAACACCCCTAATGGGAGTCCAGTTAATTGAAACAGATTTTAAAGGACCACTTGAACCTGGTACAGTTGGTTTGCTGTTAGGGAGGTCATCATCAGCCTTGAGAGAACTTATTGTCCATCCTGGGGTTATAGATCCAGATTATACAGGAGTGGTTAAGATCATGGTAGCCTCCCCCCGTGGTATAACAGCTATCTGTCCTGGAGATAGAATTGCTCAGTTGATCATGATCGCTATGCGGCAAAGGATCGAGAGAGAGGAAAAGATGGTTTTGGGTCCACGGGCATGGATCTGACTTTTCTCTCCTTGGATTTGGACCAACGCCCCGTCTTGGAGTTAAAAGTTGATGGTAAAAGGATCCTGGGCCTTTTGGATACTGGGGCTGATAGGAGTATCATAGCAAAGAAAGACTGGCCTTCAGGTTGGCCTGTACAAGCCTCTTCTCAAACACTTCAAGGCCTGGGTTATGCTAAGACTCCAGATATGAGTGCAAGATCATTAAAGTGGCAGGACCAAGAAGGCCACTCAGGAGAAATGCAGCCATATGTACTTGAGCTCCCTATCTCCCTTTGGGGAAGAGACCTTTTAAAGGATATGGGATTTAAATTGAGTAATGACTATTCTGATTCAGCCCAACGTATGATGCAAGATATGGGATATGCTCCAGGCTTTGGAATAGGAAAATATTTGCAGGGACGGAAGAGTCCCATATCTATGCAGCAAAGACAAAAGAGACAGGGCCTGGGTTTTTCCTAGGGGCCACTGAGGAGGGCATTCCCATAACTTGGAAGACGGAGGACCCAGTATGGGTTCCTCAGTGGCCACTTTCCTCTGTAAAATTGAATGCAGCCAAAGAGTTGGTGGATGAACAGATGTCTTTAAAGCATATAAAACCATCTGTATCTCCCTGGAATACACCTATCTTTGTCATTAAAAAGAAATCTGGAAAATGGAGATTGTTGCATGACCTGCGTGCCATAAATCAACAAATGCAGATGATGGGCCCAGTGCAACGCAGCTTACCGCTTTTATCATCTTTGCCAGCCTCATGGCCCATTATAGTTATAGATATAAGGGATTGTTTTTTCTCTATCCCTTTGTGTGCCAAAGATAGTGAGAGATTTGCATTTATTGTTCCATCCTGTAGCCATGAGGAACCTGATCAGCAGTTTGAATGGGTAGTATTACCTCAGGGCATGGCAAACAGCCCCACTATGTGCCAACTGTATGTGGGGGGAAGCCATTGCTCCCTTGAGAAAGAATTTTCCAGATTTAAGATGTGTTCATTATATGGATGATATCTTACTGGCAGCTAAGAGTGAGCAAATGTTAGATCGGGCCTATGAAGAATTAGTTCAATTATTAAAAAAGAAAAGGTTGTTTATTGCTCCTGATAAGGTTCAAAAGGAAAATGTGGTTGATTATTTAGGAGCGAAGGTTGGACCTGAAAAGATAATACCTCAAAAGATTGAGATAAGAAAAGATAATTTAAAGACTCTAAATGATTTTCAAAGGTTGTTAGGAGATATCAATTGGGTAAGAGGCTATTTAAAGCTACCAAATTATGAAATAAGACCCCTATATGATATTTTGAAATGTGATTCAGCACTTAATTCTCCTAGGCAATTAACAGGAGAAGCAAGAAAAGCTTTATGTAAAGTGGAAGAAAGGTTACAGAGTGCCTTCCTAAAGAGATGGCAGGAAGGACAGCCCATTGCATTGTGCATATTTGCCACCTATGGTCAACCTACAGGATTGTTATGGCAGGACGGGCCATTATTATGGACCTATTCAAAGATTTCTCCAAAAAAGTCCATAGAACATTATCCCACTGCAGTTGCTGCTTTAGCCTTGAATGGTATCCAACAATGCTTGCAGTCTTTTGGAGTTGCTCCTGCCAGTATAATAGTGCCCTATTCCAGTCATCAAATTAAGATTTTGTGTGGCACTGTAGATGATTGGGCAATATTGCAATGTAGCTTTGAAGGAGTGATTGATAACCATTATCCTAAGCATCCATTACTATCATTTTTTAAGGAGCACCCAGTGATATTCCCTAAGGTTACTTCAGTAGTACCACTTCAAGGGTCACCAAATGTGTTTACTGATGGCTCAAAGACAGGCTGCGGAGCCTATTTGACAGAAAGACAAGAGCCCATTTTATGTCAATTTCAACCTGGCTCCCCCCAAATAGTAGAGTTGAAAATAGTAATCGAGGTGTTTAAAAGATGTCAATTTGCATTCAATTTGATTTCAGATTCAGTCTATGTGGTCAAGGCAGTGAAAGTATTAGAATTAGCAGGTCCTATTAAGAATAGTAGTACTGTATGTGCATTATTACAAGAGTTACAAGTTTTAATCTGGCAAAGAAAAAGGTGTTTTTATATTCAACATATCAGAGCACATACAGGATTACCTGGACCATTAAGTGAGGTTAATGATAAAGTTGATCAATGGACTAGGATGGAATGCATTATTTGGAGCTCATTCCTGGACCAAGCCAGACAGTTTCACCAATTATTTCATGTAAATGCAAAAACTCTACAGCAGAAATTCCATTTGTCTAGAGCAGATGCTAGGCAAGTGGTTTTGGACTGTCCTCAGTGTGTGATTCATCATCATCCTCCCAGTGTGGGAGTGAACCCTAGAGGGTTGAATCCACTCAAAATCTGGCAAATGGACGTTACCCACATTTCAGAGTTTGGAACCTTAAAATATATTCATGTATCTGTGGATACCTGCTCAGGTATCATACATGCTACACCTATGAGTGGAGAAAAGGCTCGCAATGTCATAGGACATTGCTTAGAAGCCTGGGCTGCATGGGGAAAACCACAGCAACTGAAAACGGACAATGGACCAGCCTATACAGCTCAGTCCTTTGTCTCCTTCTGTAACCAGATGGAGGTACAGCTTAATCACGGATTACCATATAATCCTCAAGGACAAGGTATTGTGGAGCATACTCATCGCACCTTGAAAGAATGTTTGCAAAAACAGAAAGGGGGAATAGGCCAAGGCCATACCCCCAAGGAGAGAATGTCTTTAGCCTTATTTAATTTAAATTTTTTAAATTTGGATGCTCAAGGCCGCTCAGCAGAGGACAGACATCAGGATTCCCATGGTCCACCTAAAGGCATGGTGAAGTGGAAGGATATTTTGACAGGCTCTTGGCGAGGGCCTGACCCAGTGCTAACATGGGCGAGAGGGTCTGTTTGTGTTTTTCCTCAGGATCAACAAGATCCAGTGTGGGTGCCTGAACGCCTTGTGAGGAAGATTCTTCATGAAGACCTTACTAGGGATCCTGGTGATAGTAGCAGTGAGTATCTCAGGAATGACCGAGCCGAGATGGGGGATCCTGTCGATATTCCCAAAGCCGATGCCGGTCAGACATGATGCAACTGTGTTTCCACGCTTATTTAGCAGTAATAGAAGCTTAGGCTTACCCTACCTTCCCTTTGATGATCAGAAAAGCCCTATAGAGGGTAATAGAAATGTCAGCTTGAAGGGTAGTCTGTGCTTTTTAATGAGCTTCAATAGGTCAGATGATACGGAATGCATTAAATTGTCTCAGCAGTCAGCAGATTTTTTACCACAACTGAGATTTGGGGGTAGGGGTAGTGGTTTGTTTTCGGGCAATGGTTCTCGCCTTGAAGGATGGTGGCCCACATGAGTCTCTGACCAGGACCCCCCCAGACAGCCACGCTGGGCACCTTTTTGTAGAGGATCCACAGGAGAGGAAGGACCTTTTCCCTGGACTGGATGTCAGGAGCGCAGAGCAGTTTGGGTTCAACAAGATTATTTTTTCCTTTAGCCCCATGATTAGTAATATAGTGTATAAGTCTTGTACAGGAATGTTTGATATATCTACTAGGGATCCTCAGCAGACTGCCACCAATCCTTTTGATTTGTGGCTTTTGTGTGTGATAAATGGAAGTTGCATGGACTTGGGACCTATCATTATGCTTGGGGGAGGAATTTATCAAAGAGGTAATTTTTCCCTAAGGTCCGCTACCAAATTGGATCTTTCTAGCAGTAGTGGCTCTGGTACTTGGAATTCTTTGTTTCATTCTTACCGCAAGGAGACCTTTTCAGCCTCGCCAGTGTGTCTCTGGCCTCCTTTTATGTGGATTGTAAGTAATGGGAGTGCATCCTTGGGTGAAGAAAAGTTAGTATGCACTCTGGGCATATGCTTTTATGCCCTGTGTTGGAATGCCACAGCCTTTCCTGTGGCTGTGGTGACTAGAATGCCTCAATATGTACCAGTTCCTGTAGAGGCCCCTAATACCATGATGCTATTCAGGCTTAGAAGAGATTTTGGCATCACTGCAGCTATTGTTACTGCCATCACTATTGCTGCTGTGGGGGCTACTGCCTCAGCTATTGCCTTGTCTACTTCTATACAGACTGCCAATGCCCTGAAATAACATTTCAGCCAATGTAGCACAGGCATTGGATACTCAGACCTCTATGAATTCTCATCTCAAAGGAGGCCTTATGATAGTTAATCAACGCATAGATTTAATACAAGAACAGATTGATTCTCTTTGGCAACTAGCACAATTGGGGTGTGAGTGGAAAATGCAAGGTTTGTGTGTTACTTCCGTGCAGTATCGAAATTTTACAAAGGCTGCTAATCTGTCTAGACAATTGTCAGAATTCCTCTTACAGGATTGGTCGGCTGAATTTGAAAATTTGATGAGAGAGCTGAGAGCGACAATTGTCCACATCAACTCCACTCGGGTGGATCTGAGCCTGGCTACTGGTTTGACTTCCTGGATACAGACGGCTATGGATCATCTTAAGGAGTGGGCGGGCGTAGGCTCTTTGGTGATACTGATGACACTAGCCTCTCTGGTTTGCCTATGGTGCATCTACAAGATGAGAGTCACACAGAAGCGTAATGCAGCCATGATTATACAGGCCCTTGTCGCCATTGAGGTGGGCCAGTCCCCTCAGGCATGGCTCGCTGCCATGAAGGCTTAAATCTTCACTCAGCATAGTCCCTGCCCACTGAGGTATTCATTCCACGGATATTAGGGTCTGGCAAGTCAATGACGGAGTTGACGGGTAAGTCTCGGCCACCTAGGACAGGGCAGTCCCGAGTGGGGAGGCTGACCCAGAGACGGATAAGAGTTTGAGCATCGCCCTCCTACAGGCTCAGGCCCACTGTGAGATCCCCAGATATGGGGATTACGAAGCCTTTCCAGGGACTTTTACCAACTTTAGAAAAAATAAAAAAGGAGGAACTGTAGAGAGCTGCGACATGCCTTGCCCTAAAAATGGCGCCGGTTTCCGCCTTCCACCAGCCCGATGGTGAGGGCTCTCTGTGGTAAACAAGTCCATATTTGGCTAAGACTGCTGATCTGGCTTGCTTCCGCATACGTGGGCCTCTAAGATAGCACCACGTGGCTTTACTTGATTGGCTGTTCATATAGTATGTAGCCTGTGGGTTGGGTCAGCCCGGACATTTGAAAGACTGTTTTCAAGGGACCTGAATCAACTGCTTGAGAAGAGCCTTTGCGAGTTGCGTCGTTCTTGCTGGTTGAGAGGGATGCAACAGAATGGGAGAATTAAGTGGAGATATGGAAGGAAGAGAGAGATGAAAGAGGGAATATGCCTATTGCTAAGACTATATATTGCTCTCCACAAACTGAGAGTAGGGCCCCATTGGTGAGGACAACACCTACACAATTCATTTAGCATGAAGAAATTGAACTGGTCCCTACATAGAGCCTTCACCTCTACATGTTATCATCTTTGGTACAAGAAGATACTCTGCAAGCTACCAAAGGAAGAACCTTTTATCTATGGTGATGTTTTGTCTGCATGATAAGCTAGTGCAAAAATACACATGGTATGTACTCACTTATAAGTTGATTTTAACCATATAGCACAGAACACCCATCCAACAACCCACAGACCCAAACAGATAAAAACCTAGCATAACTATCCTATGAAAATCTCCATCCATCAGTAAGTCATGGGTTCTGTTGCCTGTTAGTAGAACATATTACCCTAGCTGGGCTGCCATATCAGGGCCTAGAACAAGAGAAAGTTCTTAGCCCTCATGTGACTGATGAACTGAGGGGTGTCCTCTTATCTGAGGAGACAGAGAGGATGGAAATGGTGAAGAGTGAGGGAGGATGTGACCTGGAGGGGAGGAGGGAGGGAAATTTGATCAAGATGTAACTTGAAAAAAATTAATTAATTAAAAAAAGATTGATTGAAAAAGATTACTTAATTTGAATGTTAAAGTCAGGTACCAAATACATATGGACTGGTCATTGGGAATGTACGTTAAGCCATATAACCCTCATAACTGTGGCCTAATTACCTCTGTTGTACTGTATTGTATTTATTATTATAAGAGAAAGAGCCATTTGTTGGACTGAAAGGAGAAACTGTAGGGGGAAATAAGATATACCTTAAACTTAAAAGAAAAAAAAAAAGGAAGAGGATGGGGGGTTGAGGGTGGGAGGATGGGAATGGAGGGGGAATAGGGAGGGGACTGCGATTGGTGGCAAAAAGTTTGTGGGTGTAACCAACCAATATCTGGCTTGACTGTAGGCACATTCCATTAGTTGGAACCCATATACAACACTGCTTGGATGACCAAGTATCTGATACAAGAAAGCCCAAGGTAAAAAAAAAAAAATTATTGTTCTACTAAAATAATGCAGCAATAAGATAACTCCTAATGACCTTCTGCTGTCTTCATAGATCAGTGCTTTGCTCATCCATCATCATCATCATGCAGCAGATGATAATAAATACAGAGACCTATAAATAGGCATTATGCAGAGCTAATCATCTTCAGAAGAAGAGGAAGAGGAAGAAGAGGAAAAGGCATAAGAAGCAGGAGGAGGAGGAGGAGAAGAAGGAAGAAGAAGAAGGAGGAGGAGGAGGAGGAGGAGGAGGAGAAGGAGA